>RJWM01008120.1:7421-74615 GCA_004363535.1 Dasyprocta punctata | reverse complement strand
TGCTGGGAAGAGAGAATGCAGAGAGGAGAGGATGCAAGAGGAGAGGATGCTGGGAGGAAAGGATTCAGGCACGAGAGGATTCTGGGAAGAGAAGACGTAGGAGGAGAGAATGCTGGAAATAGAGGCTGCAATGAGGAGCCGATGCTAGGAGGTAAGGCCACAGGTGCAAGGGTGCAGGAGGCCTCTGTGTTCTTCTGTGGGATTCAGGAGCTGCACATGAGCAGAATCTCAGACTCAGCCTAATTTCAGGCTGAGGGCTTCAAGGGCTTCTGGTGGAAGTGTATGTGTGTGGAGGACTCAAGTGGAGAGGCCGCTGGCCGCAACTCATACTGCTCCTCCTGGGCCACATTCCCCTGCCCACTAATTGCTCCACGGATGCCGGCTGTCTCAGAGAACGGGCAGGTTGCTAAGCTCCCTGCAGTTCCACCTCAGGAAATGCTGTTCGATGCCCCCCTCCAAAGCGACAAGCATCAGCGCCCTCCTGCCCATGTCTCGGCAGCCCCATCCATGCACAGCTGAACACGTCTCGCTGTGGCGACCAGAGCCGACCGTGCCATTCATGCAAAGTCCTTTCCCTCTAGAAACCAGGTCAGCAACCAGAATGGGTTTTCAGAACCAGGCAGGACACAGAACGCCCACGCCACAGGGTGGAACTGTCCGTCCTTCCCTCCACAGCTACTTCAGAGAAAGATGTGTCGCTGAAGGGGGCCACCCAGGCCTGTGTCGATCCAAGGGTCAGGCTCATAGGAAGCCGCTCTTAGATTTGTCTCACGGAAGTTTTCCCTCACTCAGCCTCGTCCTTGTTCTAAAGTGGACTTTTTGTTACAAGTCCAGGATGACTCCTCTGGAGTTTGTACTGCCAGCTCTTTAAGTCTGATGGCTGCTCAGCGAGTGTTCGCAACAGTTTTCGCTGAGACAACACGGAGGAAATGCTATGGGGCATTCACATTCCTGCTAACACAGAAGGCTAAAGGGCTCAAAACAAGCCCTCCTCTTCCAACATCAAAGTCCTCAGCACAGACCGAATACTTCAATCTGACCCCCAAACAAAGCCCAACCAGAAAATGGCATCCCTGGCCGCGGTGCCAACGAGCATTTTAAATCCTCCTGGAACAGGCGCAGTGGACCCCTAGCAGGCTCTGAGCTCCTGAGAGAAGAGCAAGGGATGGAGTGGGGACAGTCCTGGTTCTGCTGGGGGAAGGGGGACTAACTCCTGCCATCTCGGAGGGCAGCGCACTCACAGCACTCAGTGTCCCTCAGGAGTCACCCTGGCCCGCTGGCATCATTTGCTGGGAAAGAAAGAGGCTCTGGAGGCCACAGACACTTCCTTAAACCGTTTGAGTGAGTCTTGGTCTTCTCACCTCTGAAATGGAGCCAGAAATGCTCCGTGTTTGGGCTGTCCTGGACACGTCATGAGAACACGGAAAACTCAGCTCAGGACAGGGCCCCGGGCAAAGGCAGCGGCGGGGCTGTCACGGCAAAGGGATGAGTGGCTCTGTGAGCCAACAATGGAGGCACCTGAACCTGTACACAGAATGCAGCACCAAAAGAAAAGGAACAACGCTCAGTATGGTTTTAAAGTAAAATTCAGTCTGTCTTGCAACGATGAGTTCCTCCTCTCGCCTGCCATGTGCCTGAATCACCCTGAACTGACTGGTCAACACAGGCTACGTGGGCTCGTCCTCTGCTTTCTGAGTCACTGTCACTATTCCTGGAGGGTACAGATAAAGCAAGCGAAATGCTCTCCTATCCACCTCCACAGCCTGGTGCACACCAAGCATCGAGCATCCACCACTGGTCACCGGTCTCCCGGTTTCCTTCCATCATCGGCACCAGCCCGGCCTCCAAAGACAAAGGCAGTGCTGAACTCAAAGTCCAGCAGGAGCTGCTGCTTATCAGCTGGGCAAGTTAGACTACCGAACAAAAGGTACTTAATGTGTGGAGGAGGAGGCGGCCTGGGGGAGCCACACCCGCTTTTACTTCCTGTCCTAGATATTTGAAGAGTGGGTTGGCACAGTGGCTAGAGATAGCACGAATTAAAAGAAAAAAAATGTCCTTCCTTCAACAAACTGTTTCCAGTCTGTTTCCAGGCATCAGAAAAGTAGACTGACTATTTTGTGCTTCTCGAGTTTTCTGGGCTTCTATCAAGCAAGATTAGGAAAAATAAGTCCAGCTGGGTCTACATTTATGAAGGTCAATTTAGACTAATGTGGAAACAGCTGCCAGGTGCATTTATGTGGAGCCGAGTTCAGCTGTTTGCTTTCTCTGGGAAATGGAACATCTTGTCAGGAAAGATAAGACAGGTCCACAGCTAGCTTCGGCACACTGGCCTTCATCTCTGAGATGCATCTGGACAGAACCCTTTCTGCCCATTTCTTAAGGCTTTTCTTCACCCCTCCACATACAAAGGATCCTTCAGCTAGCAGCTTCTGCACACATCCTGGCAGATCTTAAGTACTTGCCACCCAAAGCCAAGAGTTGTTTTTAGCTTGGGCCACACTGAGTTGCAAAAGGAACAGGGTCACCCAGAGGAGGTGGGGACCTCTACTCACAAACATCAGTGTGAAGCACAGGGCAGATTTCTCAGGCAGAGTTAGACAGCAAGAGGAACAAGAAGAGACTACAATCTGAGTAACAGGAGGGGTCCAGCATCTAAGGATTAGCTGAGGTGGGCCAGGGCCTGTGGCTCATTCTCAGTTGTGGTTCCCATTTGAAGGAGTCCTTATGGCTTGAGGGCCAAGTTGGTTCCCAGGATTGTCCTTGTTGGAGGTGTGGGGTCTGGGTTCCCATCAAGGGATAATTGCTCCCGCTGAGAGGAGGTGAGCTCACCATGGGTGGTCACCGAGGCTCTGCTTTTCCTGGGATCCAAAGTGACTGTAGGTTGAAGGACTCCTAGGCATCCCTCTAGGAGGATCTTGAACTGGATGCTGTGCAAGAGGGCAACTGAGGGGCCCTGTGAATTAGTTTCTCTTATCTCAAAGTCCTTAGTCTCGAGGAGGATGAGGTGGCTGGAGAAATTCAAGGCTAACAACCAACACTCCCGGAGGTTAGCAGAGCAGGCACGTCCCATGGTTTTAAGGTAATGAATTTAAAACTACATTCCTTGCTTCCCCAAATCCAGAGAACAGTGGGTAAATAACTGCATTCTTGAAGTAGGTAATACCATGTGTAAAAAATAGAACAAAACAGCCTAGAATGTAAAGCCATCATCACATGAAAGAATCAATAATTACAACAGAATTAGAACCCAAGGCTGGGGAGGGGGGACCACGCACTACCTGATCTCCACCCACAGCTCTGCGGCCACAGCCATGCTCCTCCTGGGCCCGGACCCCCCAAACCTGAATGTTTCCTGGCACACGGACACCCTGGCATGTGTGCTGGGAAGGGCCACACTGGGGCAGGCAAGGCTGTCCCTCCTCGGGGGCCACCGAATGATGACCTTGACAAGCAAGTGTGAAAACAGATCAGCTTTGAAAGCAGAGCTGGGAAACACAGCTAAGCTTAGCACAGGGAGGAGGCCATTTAAAACCTTTTATGTCCTGCTGACACCTTGGAGACCGACATGCTTGACAGCCACCTCTGGACACAGGCATAGCCCTCACACTTCCATTCAGGGCATCTTGTTTTGAACCCACTGCCTGGCACCACCTCTCCACACACCCTAGTCCTGCCCAAGTACACCAGCCCCAGAGGCTGATGCAGAGGTAACCGACAGGCAGGCAACAGCTCACAGATGCAGAGAGAACGGGGCTTCAGCTCATTAACACAGAGCCAAACACAATGAAAGGCTCTGGATCCCAGAAAGCAAAGATGGGTTTGTGCTTTGGTGAGAGGCAGGATCCTTTGATTTAAAATTAAACAATCAGGCCATGCAGTTCACAAAGCAGCCACTCCTGCCGCTGACAGCTCTGCTTCTCAGCTCCGTGTGGGCTCGTGGGTGAATGAAGAATACGTGTGGGCAAACGGAGAGAAAACAAAGGGGCAAAATGAACAATCGCCTGTCCTCACAGCCAGTGCCTGGCAAGGTTTGAATCTGGACTCTCTGAGCAAACTCTGATGGAAGGTTGGCTCAGCCTTTGGCAAAGGAGAGGCACATTTCTTCAGCAAAAGGAAGGAGGGTACTTTAGATATCTTCAGTTTGGGAACCATCAAGCAGGTTCACAAACCGACTTCCGCAAAACTGCAGAATGTTTGCTTATGCTCAGACTTAAGGAATAATACTGAGGACCTGATCAAAAGAGGCCCTGAAATCCCAGAGAAGGGCAGAGAGGGAGGCAGCAAGGGAAGGAAGGAATGAAAGATTCAAGACAGAAATGTACATAGAGTCACCAAGCTGTCCTGGATAATACTGCCTAGTACAGGAGATTTGTCTTGGTGAGTTGAATCAAGTCATTAAAAAGAGATGCTGTCCCCTGTAATCCCAGCTATTCCAGAGGCTGAAGCAGGAGGATTACAAATTTGAGGCCAGCCTGGGCAACTTAGCAATACCCTGTCTGAAACTAAAAAATAAAACAAAATAAAATAAAATAGGCTAGAGATGTAGCTTAGTGCTCCCTGAGTTCCATCCTCAGTGCTGGAAAAAAAAAAAAAAAAAAAAGCGGAGGAAGGCAGGTAGCTGTATCCCTTCTACTCAGCCCTGACCCCAGCCTCACAGATCATTAATGCCATGAAGGTGCCTTTTCCCACCAGAGAGACTCCTGAATAGGAGGTACCAGGACAGAAAGCTGGAGTGGCTAAGGGAAAGTGTGTCCTCCCAGGAAAGGAAGTGAGGTGGTGGGGGCAGCACCCCATGGTGTGTCACAGTGTTCCTTCCTGGGGTCAGCACCCTGGAGATGGCCCAAAGCCCTGAGGATAAATGCAGATGCACAGCTGTTAGCTAGAGGGCCTCATCCAAGCAAGAATAGCCCCACACAGGTAGAACCAGCCTACTTCTAACCAATGAGGCTGTTTGATGTAACAAAGGCAAAAGACAAGGATCTCCTCAGCCATCTGTTCTGTAGGTCTCAACTCGAGAATCAAGTGATGGCTGGGCCAGATTCAAGGTTGCTGTGTGTGTCTTCAAACTGTGCATTCTTATTTGGAACAATGCAGCTGGTGTGACCATTACCAAGATCCAGATGGCAGAGACAGAGAGTGGCAGCACCTGCTTCTCCTGGTGGACCTGTCCCTGCTGTGTCTTCTGCAGACAGGTCCTGAGCATATGCGGCGACAACTGAGCAGAGTTGGTGCAGGGTCAGGCCAAGGGGCACAGGCTGGGGCCTGCCAGAGCTGTTTCCTGTTACACAGGGAAGATGGTGTCGCTCCTGTCCCTGGCATCCTCAGTGCAGACCTTGGGTCCTTCATGGTGTCCCACAAAGACTGCAGGATACAGCCCCTTCAAGGTGGCTGGAGGGGAACAGGGCACCCCAGCACCCATGATTTCCCTGTGGTCTCTGACCCGCTCGATTCCCACACTGCTGAGATCGGAACACTCAAGGCAGTGTGGCTGCAGAGGGCACACCTTTTACACAGCATGAGTCCACTTTGCTGTTGCCAAGACAACATCACTGTGTTCAGCAAGATGGTCCAGGACAGCACAGTGTCTTCATTCGCGTCCATCTTTGGGTTTCCACCACTCCCCCTCAGCTGCCTCCCCTTTCTCTGTGGTTTTGGCAAAATGCTGTGAACTGGCACTCACAAAGGAAGAGGGGCCACTGAGGCCCAGCAGGAAGCTCATTCCTTGATGCCCCACCTTCCCCAGGCATGGAGGGTGGCACCTGGCTAGCTGGGCAAACACAGCTCTCATGAGTTCAGGCCAGCTCAAGCCCACGAGGAAGGAGTGCCACCCCTTCCTGAGAGCCAGGACACAGGAGGGCTGATTAGGCTGGCTGGGGTGAGGGAGGGGAGGACAGGCAGCAGTGAGACCCCAGCTCCCCAAAGCAGGGCACGCCTGTGCACCGTCCTGGAGCACACACAGCCTGTGCTCTGCCTGTGCAACATGCCAGCTGCATGGAGTGACAGAGAGCTGGAAGAGACCAGGATCACTGTGCTGGCCTGGGGGCCTGGGAGGGCCTCTGGCTGCCTCCTTTCCTGTGGTTTTTGTTTGTTTGGGGGCTTCGATGGATGAAGCAACACTGAGACCAAGACGGGGAGCCGCAGGAAGAAGGTACAGGGTCCCTGGCCAGCTTGGAGGCTGCATTTGATACCCGCCCCAGTCTGCTCACTGTCCTTGAACCCCAGGGTTCCCATCCATGGCCAGCAGCTGTCCTGGCCCTACGCTTCCTGCACACATGGCCTCTATGGCGAACCTCCTTAGACAAGACCAGGAGGGAGGTGCCATGTCGGGAAACACGCCAGTGCCACCCTCCTCCCTGTCGCTTCCTTTTCCTTCCCCAGCAGGGGGGAAAATGTCCTCAGGCCCCATCTCGGATCTCAGCGGGGTCGCGGGGCACGGGAGGCCACACAGCGCCCGCGTCCACGCGGCCCCTTCCTCCACGGTCACGATCTCGGGCCTGTCCGGGCCTGGAAACTGAGGCAGGGGAGCAAAACACGCCCGCGTAGCGGTGAGGACGGGCAAGGCTGTGCCTGGGGTGGCGCTGGGCCCGCGACCTCCGCTCCTCCTCCGACCCCAGCCCCCGCGACCCCTCCCTGCAGGCGCCCCCCCACTCGAGGCGCCCCCTTCCCTTCCAGGCGTCTCCACCGCCCAACAGCCACCCCTCCCCCAGCACCGCCTCTCCTTCC
The DNA here is from genome assembly GCA_004363535.1 of Dasyprocta punctata. NCBI lineage: Eukaryota > Metazoa > Chordata > Mammalia > Rodentia > Dasyproctidae > Dasyprocta > Dasyprocta punctata. The sequence goes on along the minus strand of RJWM01008120.1, from coordinate 67,892 downwards.
CCTGCTCCCTGGTGTCCCTCACTCACCCAGGCGCCCCGGGAGCTGCCGGCCACGGGGCGCGGGGACGGGGGCGGCGGACAGGGCGAGCGGCGGCAGCAGCAGCAGCAGCAGCAGGAACAGGAGCGGCGGGAGCGGCGGCCCCATCCCCGCGGCCCGCCCGGCGCGCTTAGTCCATGGCCGCGCGGGAGCGAGGACAGCGGGACCGAGCAGGCGGCGCCAGCTCCCGCGGCCGCGCCTCTCCTCACTCCTGCGGCGGCGCCGGGCAGAGCTTCAGCACCGGACAGCGCCGAGGGCCCCGCCCACTATGAAGGACACGCCCCTGACACGCCCCCGGCCTCGCGCTTGCCCGAGGAGAGCCGCCCGAGACACGCCCGAGACACGCCCCACCCCCAAGACACGCCTACCGTGTGGGGAGGGCCCAGTGGCGCCCGTTCGGCCCCGCCCTTCCTCCTCACCCCTCAGCCTGCAGTCCTCCCTGGCTTCAGGGAAGGGGGTTCACTGCCATACAGACTCCGCGGTTCCAGGGGTGAAGTTAAGCTGCTCCCCGGTACTGGCTGCGCCTGAGAAACCTAATTCCTGCTTACTTACTCTGTTTGAATCGAGCTGACCGCCCATGGGTCCAGCTGTGGCTGTGCATGGGGTCACAATGTAGACAGAGCACTGGGCAAGAGCGCACAGGAGCGGGAACCGGGTGCTGGGTTCGTGGGGTGGCGGGCTGGCGTTTGGGAACAAGAAAAGCGTTGTGTGCATTCTATTGTGCATGAGTGGGTGTGGGGGGAGGGGTGTGACTGAAAGCGGGTGTGGATATGAGGGGTGTGTAAATGGGTAGGGGGTGAGAGTATGGGTGTGAGAGATGAGTGTGGGTACTAGAGTATGTGTGTGCACCTTTGGGTGCCCATTCCCTCCAACCCATTACCCTCTGGGTCCCCAGCCTCCCCACCTGCTGGCCATACCCTGCAGGTGCACCCCCTTCCTGCGCTGGGGCACAGGGTGTCTCCCATGCCCCCACCACCTGCGCTGGGGCACAGGGTGGCCATTCACGGTCCAGCCAGCCTGAACTTAGAACTCGATCTGGGCTGACTACCCTGAAGGCCTCTGAGTGCCCCATCATCTCTCACACACCACTCTGTGCTGCTCTTCCTGTCACCTCCTCTCCTTCAGGCCCTGTGGCCACAGGAGGCAAGGGTGCCTCACCTCTGCCCAAAGGGCAGGTGCCCGGCCTGGAATGCTGTAGCTCTGTCTCCATTTTCTCCCTGCAGTGTTGTCTGAGTGCCTCTCAGTAGACTTAGTTTCTCCCGTGCCTTGTTTCTTTCCACAGCCTGGACTGTGGATCAGCACATAGGCGCTGTCATGGGGATGGATGAAACTCCTTGAGCACAATTTAACCAAGCTGATTCACCTGCAGACCTGCTACCTATGGCATGTGCACACAGGCCACACCCCGCCAGGCCACGGAGAAGGTGTAGGAGAAGCTGAGCAGACAGACAGAAGCCCTCTGAGGTCCTGAGAGCTGGCTCGTAGACTTGGTGACACAAAAGACAGGAAAAGCCAGAGACAGGCTGGCAGAAGGTAAGGCTGTTTGTGACCCACAATGACTAGAAGCTCATGGGCAGGGCCGAGCTGTGCCATCAGCTATCTTAACACTATCCCTGGTACAGAGGAGGTCACCGCCCAAGGCCACCTTCCACAGCACCCATGCCGTTGGCACCTGCGGTAACTCAGAGGCCAGTGCCTGGGCATTTACAGAGGACTCTGGGGACTGAAGGAGCTTAACTCACCAGCCTGTGCCTACATCCTGGAGGACTGTTTGCTTTGGGCTGTGGTGTCTCTGGTTCCTTGTTTATTGTTGGACAGGTCCCAGGATGGAACTATTTGTCCTTTCTTTGTTTGATGACTGCTTAAATTAAAAGTAGTTTCCTCAACAAGGTCCTGTTTCGCCCCAGGGTCCCTGACCTCAGGACTCTGTGTTAAGGGAAAGTTAAACGGAAAATGTCCCAAGAGTGGAGAAATGAAGAAACAAAGAAGGAGGAGTCACAGTTATCAGTAACAAAAGCAGGTGACATCCTGGCCTCAGCACTGCACACACTCAGCTCTCTGACCTGGGCAGATCAACCCTGGCTCTGTGAAAATGATAAGAGAAACTAAAGGCAAAGAAATGCAGAGGAGCCGGGGATTTAGCTCAGTGGTGGAAGCGCCTGCCTGGTAAATGCGAGGTTGTGAGTTTGATCCCCAGTACAAAAAAAAAAAAAAAAAAAAAAGAAATGCAGAGGACACTGAGAGAAGAAAACATCATTAGGAATAAGGGTAGGCTGTAGGCTGAGCTGGCCAGATAGGTGGTCACAGTGACCCTCAAGGCTCGACCCAACTGTGCTGATGTGAGATGCGGCAGTGCTAGCATGCTACTCACAGGTGCCTAACGTACACAGCTTTCAAACATAGTCTTATTCCCCCAGCCTTTAGATGGCGAGGGTCTGTGTTTAGATGTCTCCCTCAAAGCCTATGTGCTCACCAGCTGGGCTGTGGGAAGTGCTTGGATCATAAAGGCCAATACTCATGAGTGGATTAGTCTTGGGAGCACTGCACTGGGAAAGGGCAGGTCCCTGCGGGCACAAAGGGTGATGGGTGCCTCCACACTGTTTTGAAGTGGCTTCCAGACACAAAACTAAAAACAAGAAAGGTATGGTATATCTGGTATGCCACCATTTATCTGAGAAAGGGAACTAGTAAACCACAGATCTGCTTACTTTTTTTTTTTAACAGAATAAGTCGTATACTTAGAAAATGAATTACCTATTTTGGAAATGAGCAAAGACATTTCTGTTAAATATATCTTTTCTGAAAGTCTCATTTTGGCACCATGTAAATATGATTATAGGTCTAAAAATAGGCTTTAAAATCTCAACAAATTGATGGCAAAAGTAAAGAAATACCTGACTATATACCCAGCTGGGGCAAAACGGCCACATGGAAAGGACTTCGTACTTCCCTGTGAGGTCAGCCCCAAGGGCAGAAGACAGCATGACCTTGAGCTGCTCTCAGGAACCATGAGGACTATGGCGTGACACACTGTCCTGTTAACACAGGCTTCTGGCTGCCGAGAGACATCACCTGCGTCCATGAGGCAGGGCTGAACCCTGAAAGTCTGGGATGAGCCTGGACTCATCATCCAGGTTTACACGTAACAAAGGCAATTATCATAATTGAGACTTCAGTCCTTTCCGTGATCTTCTCCTGACAGTGCTGAAAAGGCTACAGCCAGCCACCAGTGGCCTGTCAACACAATCCCTTCCAACCACACTGCTGCCTCCAGACCAAGAGTCCTTGGCAGATGGCCCATTCCAGGTCCACCACAGCAAACTGACAGGCCAGGCTGTATGGCCTGTGGCACTTGTAGCTCAGCCCAGATGTAACAAAGCACTAGTGACGCTGCTTCTGGAAGATGGTCATTATTTTGAATACTAGTAAATAAAGGGTAAAAGCCAGCATTTGTTCTCTTTTCCCAGACAGACCAACAAGTATTGTTGGTCATCCAACAAACATTCCAGCTGCAGGAAGAGAAAGGATAGAACCCATGGTGAATCAACACACTAAGACCATCACCATCAGTAGCAGGAGTCACCACAGGGAGAAGCAGTCACAGAAGCAAAGTTCAGTACACTGCAGGAGGCAGGATGACTAAGAGGTACATGAAACAAGGAAGTGATTTCTAGGAAGACAGAGGGATCCAAAAGAGACATAGAACACCAGTGCAAAAAACTTATTGGGATCCCAATTTAAGGAGGTGTGCAAGAACCAATTTGAGAATCTGAGATACGAAATATTATACAATCTTTATCTTAACTGTCTTCTAATATAATTTTTTTGAGACTGCTTCATAATTCTTTTTATTTTTAAGTTTTACTTATGATTATATTTATCACAGAGCATTGGCACAACACATCTTAATTCTTTTTTTATCCCTTTCAACCCTCTCTTCTCACTCCCTCCATCTCTTGGTCCCCTTCCCTTTTAACATAAATAACATCTCACTTACATAATTATTTGGGTATCATAGTATTATGGTTGTTTTTATGTGATATATGGGATATGCTTCAAAGTCATCCAGGGGAGCCAGGCTGGGTCTGGGAGGAGCACATCAAGAAGCCAGTTTGCCCTTCTGGTAAGCCACACAAACCAGGGCCCAGAAAGAGAGAAGCCAGTTCACCCTGTCAGTGAGTTGGCAGAAGCCGTGCTGGGTCTGTGAGGAGTACATCAAGAAGCTAGTTCCCCCTTCCTGTGAGCTGACTGGCGTGTGGGCGGAGAATCAAGAACTTCCCTCCACCTCCCATAAGCAAATGGCTGATTTGGAGGACAGGCTGAGTTGATAGCAACTGAGGTAAAAAAACACCTAAATGCTTGTCTCGTTTGATTGACTTTGCAGGCCTAAGGCTGGTAGTCTGAGCATCTATTAGGAAGATGACATTATGCAATATAGCAAATATGGGGGATTTACTTCTGTCTTGTTTTTTAAATTCAATATTGTTCTCACTGTTTTGTTCCAATTTATTGTTTTTGCTTTATTCAATGTTCTGTTTTGATTGGTTTTATTCTGTTTTATTTTATTTCATTTTACTATGTCTAATGGAATGGACAACTATTGTGAAGATAACAAGATATGGTAGCCATTGTTGATTGCCTATTATCCTGCTTCAAACTTCTGTACCACTTTCACTGCTTTGTTTTGGTTGGCTTTACTGTTTTGTTTTGTTTTGTTGGGTTTTATTCTCTTAAAAATAAGTAAATATATAAAGTCATCCAGGGTTGGGGAGGTGGAAGACAGTAGAAATGAAACAAGTGTGCCACACAGTTGACAGACATCGCCCTAGAAGGAAGGAGGGAGCAGACAGCAGGGCCTCAGGTCTCTTGTGTCACAGGCATTGACACCTCCTCCCGTTCAGCACCCAGATGCCCTCCAGGCAGGGTTGGAGCTGTGCAGACCCTGACTAGTCAGAGGGGACAAACCCTGAGACACTGCCATGAAGGTTCCCAATGGAAACACCTCCATTCAGCTGACACCCACTCAGTGGCCAGAGTGCCAGCCTCCCTTTCCGTTCCTGCTCTTAGGATGACAAGAATGACTAGGGCCTCCAGCTGACGCTGCCCCCACTCCTGGGGTCTCCACAGCACAGGGCAACAGATCAACCTGCTCAAAGAGACCAAAACCCAGTAGGACTTCACTTCAGGACCGAAGTGTTATCCCACCACAGAAGCCGGGGAGAGACAGCTTGGGAGACAGGCTTGCAGAAGGTGAGAACTAAACAGAGATCTCCTGGGATCCTCTGGGAGGCATGGGATCAGACCAGCAAGATCACAGCATCTATATTCTGTTGTGGGAGGCCAGGCTTGGAAGGTATGTCTGTCACAGGGAGCAGTCTAGAAGGTATAAGGGTGCAGAGCTCATGGTATGTTAAGCTCTGGCACTGCTGCCTACATCTAACAATTAGTGGTCTGAAGTACTTTAGGTCAATATATAGGTGGCCTAAATTGTCTTTGCTAAAATCATGTTTCTCTTTGTTCTGTAAGGGTTGTTCATGGGGATTTCTTAATATCCAGTTGACATCTGATGTGACTGTTGTTGCTTGATTTATTACTATAGCCAAGGTAACAGAGTAGTGGCTGACAGTTGGTTTTCCTTCTATGCCAATATCCAGATTGCTTGAGAGTCATAAACGATAAAAACAAATATATACACATATACCAGGATCATGGGAAAGCAAGGCAACAGAAGACTCCCCAGGGTCTCCCAACTCTCCTAAAGCAGATCATGGATGCACAAATGGAAAGGAAAGCAAATACCAGGTAGTGCAACTCTATCAGAAGGTTATATTATGAGATAAAAAAAAACTAGGCCACCTAAAATAAAAGGCCCAATCAGGAAATGGGCAAGTGAAATGAACAGACACTTTTCAGAGGAAGAAGTACAACTGGCAAACAAATATATGAAAAAATATTCAGTATTTTGGTCATTAGAGAAATGCAAATTAAAACAATGCTAAGATTCCCTCTTGAGCTGGGGATGCAGTTTAGTGGCACAGCACCTGCCTGGCAAGTGCGTGGCACTGAGTTCAATTCTTGGTACCAAAAAAGGAAAAGATTCTGTCTTATACCAAAGAATGGCCCTCACCAAGAAGTCAAACAATAACAGATGTTAGTGTGGATATAGTGGAAAAGGAACCCTCCTACACTGGAAATAGTATGGAGATTTCTTAAAGAGCTAAACTCCATATGATCCCTTCTATGTATTGTTCCCAAAAAGCTAAAGACGTCATATTACAGCTACACATGCATACCAGTGCTTACAGCAACACAATTCATAACAGCTAAGTCCCAGAAGCAGCCTGCATACCCATCCACAAACCATAGAAAAAGAAAATGTAGTATATGGACATAATGGAATACTACTCAGCTAGAAAGAAGAAAAATTGAGACATTTGTGGGAAAATAGATGTACTTGGAAAATGTAATGTTAAGTGAAACAAATCAGACACAAAAGTGTAAATTCCATATAGTATCTGTCACTTGAGTAAGGCAAAATACAAACAAAGAGCACAATATAGGATGGATAGAAGGAGACAAAGAGATAGCTATCCTACAAATAAATGGGAAAGAGTCCTGAAGACCGAGGCCAAGAAGAGAGGGGCGGGGGAAATAAGTAGAATAAAGATATACCGTGTGTGAGAAACTAATAACTTCAATGAATGGAAATATTTTATGCCATAAACATGAGCTAAGAGTAGTATCAGCAAGAATGAAAATGGAAAAAGGATATTTTGAGAAGATGGAGGAAGATAAGAGGGAATGGGGAGGGGATTAAAAAAAGAATCAAGCTGAATTATGTACTTATATCCACTCCCCCAGATGACTGTATACTGCAGACATGTACTAATAAAATTTAAAAATTTAATAATAATTTTTTTAAAAGGATGACTAGACATGCACGGGAAGCCTCTAATGAAACTGCCCAGAGTATGCAGCCTGGGCGGGGCTAGAAGCACTGAGGCAGTGGAGCCAAGAGAGAACAGGAGATGGGCAGAGAACTGACAAAGGCGAAGACGCCAGAGGAGCCACGAGTAACCAGCAGATGGTGAAGACGGAGCATCCCGCATACAAAAGGCCCTCAGCTCGGTGAGACAGAGGACAGGACAACACAGCAGAAACAGGAAGGCGCAGCCCAAGCCACGACTTCCCCAACGTAGACCCAAACACTGGTGCCCAGCGCTTGACATCCACAATGCACATGAAGCCACAGCAAGTCACCCCACACTCACAGAACATGCAGAGCTGAAACCCCAAGAACAACTGTGGAGCAATCGCTGGGGTATAAAATGTCACAACCAGTGTGGAGAACGGGGCACACTTAACACACTGCCCCACACCTCCACTCCGGGACGCGGTCCCTGCGAGCACACTCACATAGACCCATGCAGTGAAGGTCCGCAACAGCACCTATCAACAGGCAAACGCAGGAAGCCCATCAGCACTGTGACTTTGCAGACTGTCATGCCTCACACCATCTGGGTGGGGCCGGTCATTCCCCATCTCCATGCAAGTTACAGCTTGAGAACCACTGATCTAGACAGCAGACTCTCTCTCGTGTTTTTTTTTTTTTTTTTTTGCTTTGTTTTGTTGTTTTTTTTGGGGGGGGGTCTTAAGACAGGTTTCACTATGTAGTTTAGGGTGGCCTTGAATTCATTTTGTAGTCCAGGCTGGCCTTGAATTCAGTGATCTTCCTGCCTCAGCCTCCCAAGTGCTGGGATTACAGGTGTGTGCAACCATGCCTGGCCCATTTAAACTCTGCTTACTGCATTTCCTGTGTTCCCAAAGACTTCTCCATTGCAGGATGCTATCACAGCAGAAAGTATTTAAAACACATATTTGTTCACCATCATGCAGTCAGGTCCTGCCACTCTGATATTAGTGCCTTAAGAGAGAAGCTTTCACTCCCACCCTTTTCCCCTGGGAGGCTGGGATAGAAAGGACTTCAGTGCTGGAAGTGGGCATTCAGGAAGTAACTGAGCAGCTGAAACCTGTGTGCGTGGCAGGAGTGACAGGACTCCCATCCTCAGTAGGGCTGTGGGGGTGGCTGTGCTCAGTTCCCAGCCTGGGTCTCTAGGTCTCCTGAAGGCATCAGGGGCTTGGGTGACAGCACAAACCCACTTCACCATCCCCCACCCCCAGAAAGCAGCACGGCTGCCTGAGCTCTGCCTTCTGCATTCCACTCTGCTCTGCTCCTGAGGCTGGGCAGAGTGCTGGAAAGACCTCTGGACATGTTCACTACCATGGGGTGTTGCTGCACAGAGAGGTGAGCCAACTGGTAAATGTAGTCTGCTCATGGTGGGCATGCAGCTACAAAATCAGAGATGGCATTTCTGTGGGAAGAGAATAAATAATGGAGGAGGGCTATCAATCCCTTCCTCAGTTAACTGCATGATGAATTAGCACACACCCTTCCCGACCGGCAGACTCCAGTGTATCAAGAGCGACAGACACGTATTCCCAGTACAATGTCACTCCAGTATAAAACACAGTTCAGTTCACAAACCACAACTGCAGAAAAATCATGTTTCCAACATGAACCAAACCAAGCTGCAGTAGTACTCGACGCTCACCTCCTGTTTCTCAGGTGTACCTTGGTAAAACTCCAAATGCTAAGTATAGCAAGTCCATTTCTTGAGTCTTTTCAGGGATGTACAGGCAGGGGACACTGAGACTTCTTAACCTTCTTGCCTGGAGGCCGAGGAAGACTAAATGAACATGAAGGTCAAGCAGCACTAACCCGTCTGTTCCAAGGTGTCTGCCGCTGTTATGGATTAAAAACTGGTGGTCAACTTGGAAGAGCCAGGCGTTGTAGGTTCTTTCAAGAGTTGCTGTTTTGAGCCAATGGTTCTCCTGGAGGTGCGTGTCATGCTGGCTTCCCCAATATGGATTTGGCATTATCGTTGGAGGAGCTCGGGACCTCATCAATGAAAGTGGTTGTGGTTCACGTTGCGGGAGCTCTGCTCCTCACATTGTGCATCGTTTCCTGGCTCCGGAGGGGAAACTGTGTGCTGGAGAAGCTTGTCACGCTGGGCTTCCTGACCTGTGCTCGACTATTCTCCATCGTTGGAGGAGCACGGGACCTCATTGCCATTGGGGATGGCTGTGGTGCTCTTCAGGGCAGCCCTGCTTCTTTTGAGCGTGACTTCTCAGCTCCCATGTAGAACCCTCAACCCACTGCACAGCTCCTTCATCCCGCTGGCATAGACTTCCTAGTTCCACCACTGACCTTTGGCCTTCCCGGCACAGAACTGTAAATAGACTGGCGTGAGTCCTTATTGTGGGCTCTTAGATTCCCAGTTGGAACTGTGGAAGGCATTGTCATGTGTTTTGGGTCTCTAGTGGGACTCTTGCAAGACATTGCTGTGGGATCCAGGCCCTCGGCTAAATATCCTGGGTCTTAGTGTTGTGGGTAGATTTTCCTGCACTTTCTTGTGTTTAACTTTGAGTGACCATCATAAAACAGTATTATAAACTCTGTGTCCTGTATGCAGTTGTTCTTTCTGTAACCCCTGACTACAACAGCCACCAAGACCTCCTGGCACCTGCAGGGATGGGGAGAAGAGGCCACGGACAATGGCCAGCAGCTCCAGCTGTGACGGCGCTCAGTGGTCCTCTAGTTCAGTACAGACCCTGAGCCACCACAGCCACAGTGCAGGGCCCCTGGAAGCAGCCTTAGCCCCACAGGAAAACTAGCATTTAAATGAGTCACACAAACAGGTTGCCACTACTTTATTACTCATTGCAAGAAATAGTGTATATAAAAAGTCATTTTTAAAATAACCAGTTTTGTTGGAAATGTCTTTTCTTGTCACCATGGATTGGCACCTGGAATCCTCTATATTAAATACATAATCTAGGCAGTCTCCAGGCAAACCTTTGGGAACTTCTGAGTTCTTGGCTCATGCCCACTTCTCATCCTACCCTATTATCAACATTAATGGCCAGAAAATCACACACATTTCACTTCTGTGAGTCCTTTCCCCACTTCTACATATCCAAAGATGGGGCTTGGTCAGGAATTCAGAAATTCTCCCAAAGTCCTCATGGATGACTCATAGAGAAACCTGAAACACAAAGAAAAAAGAAAGACTCAGCAAAAGGAAAAGTGGTAAATGTACATTTTCAAAAGTATAGTGTAAGACTGGTGTGCAACCAGACACCTTTAAGAACAAAGCTGCAGTAATTTATGCCTAACCTGTGCTAAGCAGATCAGAACCCCACCTGAGAGAAGCCTGGCAGACACCAACTCTGCACCGGCCTCCCACCTGGTGGTGCCAGGCCAGCGAGCACTCTCCTCAGAAGACTCACGGCACATTAGCCGGGCGTGGGGGCGCACGCCTTTAATCCCAGCACTCGGGAGGCTGAGGTAGGAGGAGCATTGTGAGTTTGAGGCCTGCTTGGGCTACAAAAAACTAGAGCCGGAAGTTTGTCTCAGCGGCTTAAGTGCCTGCCTGGCAGGCGTGAGGTTGTGAGTTTGATCCCCGGTGCCACAAGGAAAAAAAAAAAAGAAGACCCACGGCACAACGCATGTTCACCCCTCCTTCCGTCCGCCCTATCCTGAGCTGCCCCACTGATGAGAAAACAAGACACACAAGCCTCAATATGGCACAGTTTCTCCTATAGGAGGAGAAACCCAAAACATAAGTAATCAGAGCAAAAGATAGATAAAGGCAACAAGGAGACATCTTTTACAAATGGGATGGAACCAGGAGATTGAGGGGAGCAGAGGAAGGGCTTGTAAAAAGAACTAAGTTGTGTTATGTACACATACCTACTCCCCACAATGAATGCAATCATGTACTGCAAAAGTGTACTAATGAAAACAGAGTTTTAAAAAATAAAATGAAATAAATGAAATGTGGGTCACCTACCAGCATGGACAAGACCTGCTGGTTCACACCTCTGACAACCTGTCCCTCCTCCCTACCCACCAAGCCTGGATGGGCCCTGCATTCTCCTGCAGTGTCTATTTCACTTCACTGAGGGTAGCTTGCATGCAGAGCCAGCGCTGTGTTGCTTTTATGGGTCTAAACATCGATTTACAAAGTGCCTGGTTCACCACTGTTCCTTTTTCTTTGTAGTCTAATAACTCCAGGGTGATTCCAGGCATGTTTCATGGTGAGTCCATTCCCAGGTACCCTTCTCAAAGATAATCTCCATATCTGCCTTCTACACCAATCACTTACTGCTGGCTCTGACATCCTTCGTCTCCCTGACCTCGCCCCCTGCAGATGACCACAGCCGGCATCAAGCTCAGTGCTCTGCCATTTCAGACAGTTGTTACAAGACCAAGAAGAACATGAAATGCACCTTACAATATTTTAGGTAACCCAACCCATATACCCACCTGCAGTCAACGTAAGATAATCACTAAATTCTTCTACCTTCCACTGTGCTTGCTTCTCCGTCCTACCCACCACTGTCCACCACTCAGCAGCCCCTGTGCTGGCCAGCAGTCCAGAAAAATCTCAAGATCCTCTTGCCCCCTCTGTAATTCATAAGTCTTATCCAGAGCTATTTAGACATGTGTGTGCATGCGTGCGCATGCATGTGCATGTGTTTCAATCAATCCCATGCAAGCTTCAGTGAAAGGAATCTATAGCATCAGGTCTCTGGGCTACTGCCCACATTCCCTGCCACTGGCAACACGATCGTGACACTGCTTGCTTAGCCACTGGACACAGCAACTGATCCTCACAACAACCTCCGCTCTGGACATCTGGTGAATAATTTGCTTCTAATATAATCACTGTTAATTTGCAAAGTGGGAAAAATCCATGAGGTAACACGAATTTGAAAAAAAAGTCAGACTTCATAACCTCGAATTACAAACTTAACACTGTCTTCATACTATTAAAGTAATAAATATACTTGACATTTAAATGCAGTAGTGCGTTGGCAAATGCAAGTTGTTTCTCCTGAGGAAACATGTCCAATTTACAGTAGCCCACACTAACTGAGGAATCAAACCACAATGAGAAGCACTTTTTATTCAGCATCTAGTAGACCATGGCTAAAACACCAAATCTGCTGGGGGAGGAAACAGACTAGTCACTCAGAAAATGCTCACCTCTATATGAACACCCACTGCCTGGAGTAGGGAGTTCCCATTATCTCAAGATGCTTACTGGCTTTGGTGTCTCTAGTCCAAACATTAAATCAACATTATTTAAAAATAGTCTTGGGCTGGGTTAGAACACTTGTCTAGCACTGAGAGGTCCTAGATTCAATCCCCAGCACCAAAAAATGAAGAATACAAATGTACCCTAAAATCTCAATTGTTTACCTTCCACTAGATTGACTTTCATTTATCTTTCAGACTGATTCTTTTGAGCACTGATTTCATCACAGACTGCTTCGTGTATATTAAATAAGACCCATGTTTTCTCCACATTTCATTTCACCACTTATTTCCTGAGAAGTCTCCTTCTTCCAGGAGAACTCTTCAGTCCATTGCAGGTCACCTGAGTAGGGAGGACAGCTGGTATTGGTACTGTGGGGAAAAAAAGTATTGCACCCCTATGTTAGGTCCCACCACTGTCCTTTATATTCCTCAGTGTTAGCTGTGAACTCCTTTGAACTTTTTTCTCAGTTCAAATTTACTCTGAAACTATGTGCACGTGGAAATGAAAGACATCCTGACAATGAGCAAGCATTTTTCCTCATCTTTAGCACACTACCAACACTCCATGGGCAATATGGCCATTCTCACCAATGCTATTTCCAATAGTGAAATACTGGAAAATGCTTCTGACAATGCTGCTATGCCTTGTGAAAAAAAATTGACCTTCCTAGATGATGATTCTGACCATCCTATTTAATCCTGCCTCTGGAACATGCATCTGCACTGCCGTGTGTTTTCTGAAATGCACGTGTGCTCCTGTCATCCTTAGACCCAATCACTGCTCCCCTTCCAAACTCATTAAAACTGATAGTTTACTGAGTTTCTTCTTAAAACACAGAGTAACGAAATCTAACTGCATTAAAGCAAATATAGTAAGTATTCAACAGTTTGAGAATAAAATACAGAATGCATTTCCTTTATTTACACCTGGCTCCCCTGTACTCTAACCTGCTCGAGTTCTCCTCCTGGGGGGGCGGGGTATGGTGGGACTGACCTGACGCAGGCTCATGGGTGGCTCAATCCGGCTCTGGCTACCCTTTTGACTTCACAGAGCAGGTCAGGTTCCAGGGTCGGGGCTCCTCCTGTGGACTCTACCTTCCCCTGGGTAACCTTTAGAATTCTCTTAATGATCCATCACACCAATCCTGTTAAGAATTCCTGACCGAGCTTTCTTGTCCAAATCACTGTGTGGCTGCCTGCTCCTGTAAGCTGACTTGCACAGAACAGTGTGGTTCTGATACCAAACACAACAGACCTGAAGGGAGAAGCAGCACTGGAGACAAAGAGGGGCCTCCATGAGAACAACAGGTCAGGTCATCAAGAAGACCGGGTAGCTCTACACTTAGGAATCAGAAAAGAAGGTCTGCTATCAGTTATCCAAACTGCTACCTCAGGAAAAGAGAAAAGGGGCATATGAAATCCAAAGTAGGTAGATGAACAGAAATAATAAAAATTAGAGCAGAAACCAGTACAACTGAAAACAGGAGATCAGTAGAGAAACATCAACAAAACCAAAAGCCAGTTCTTTGAAAATACAAATAAAATAGCCTCTAGACTGGTGATGATAAACCTTTTAGAGACCAAGGGCCCAAACTGCAGCCCAAAACCCCTTATTTATCACAGAGTGCCAACACTGCAATTAAACCTGAACACTGAGGTTTTAGTTTAGAAAAAACAACTCATACAACTCATGTCATCATCACAGAGCAGGCTCTGCGTGCCTGCTGCTGCATGCATACCTTAGGTTCATTACTGCACTGTCTAGTCAGGCTAATTAAGAAAAAAGAAGATGTAGAGCACACATGTCAGAAATGAAACAGGACATCACTGAAAGGATCAATCATCAATTTGATAACCTATATGACATAAAATGTCTGTTTTTGAGTCAGGGTCATGCTATGTCACCCAAGTTGACCTCAAACTTGCAAGACACCTGCTTCAGACTCCCAAGCAATTAAATCACTTTCTTGAAAATGTGAATCACCACGCTCAGCTTAAACCAATTTCTTTTTTTTTCTGAGGATGGAATCCAGAGCCTTGCACATATTGAGTAAGCACTCTACTACTGAGCTACATCCCCAGTCCTCTTTTAATTTTATTTTGAGATAGGATCTCATTAATTTGCCTGTGTTGGTCTCAAACCTGCAATCCTCCTACCTGACCTTTTCACACAGTTAAGCCAACTCTTTATTTTTTTGGTACCAGGAATTGAGCTTAGACCTTGTGCTTCTCAGACAAGCACTTATGCTGCTGAGCTATATACCTGGCCCCTAAACCAACTCTTGAAAGACACAATCTGTCAAAACTTAACAAAAGAAATAGACAATCTGGAAGACAATGATATAGTGTAGTAACTGCTGTTAGTCTGATTATGAAATTTTGAGTTTTCATAAAACATTTTAAAAAAAGACCTACTAAGGCTCAGAATAGCCAACTGAATAGGTCTAAATCTATGAAACAAATTGAATCAATAATTAATAACCTATAAAAAAATAAATAATAACCTAGGGCTGAGGATATAGCTCAGCAGCACAGCCCCTGCCTGGCAAGCATGAGGTTTTGAGTTCAATTCCCAGTACGAAAAAATAATTAATAACCTTCTAAAACAGAAAGTACCAAATCTAGATGGGTCCACTGGTGAATTCTACAACGGTACCAGGGAACAAACTCACAACCTCGCACCTGCCAGACAGGTGCTTAAGCCACTGAGCCAAACTCCCAGCCCTAGTTTTTTGAGGCAGGGTCGCACTATGTAGCTCAGGTCGGCCTTGTGCTAGCATTGTAGCCCAAGCGGGCCTCGAACTCACAACACTCCGCCTACCTCAGCCTCCCGAGTGCTGGGATTAAAGGTGTGCACCACCATGCCCGGCTGCTTCTACCAAATGTTTAAGGAAAAAAAATATGCATGTTCTTTACAATTCCTTTCAGAGGATAGAAAGAGAGAATTTCTTCATTATATGAGCCAATATTACTTTAATACCAAAACCAGACAGATATTACACAAAATGAAAATCACAGACTAGTATCTCTCATGAATATAGACAGGACTGTTGCCAGCATAAAAAGGAGACTTGGAGAGGAAGTGTAGCGCTGTGGGTTCTCCTAAGTGCTGTTGCTGTTTGGAGCCATTGGTTCTCCTGGAGAAGCTTGTCTTGCTAGCCTCCCTGAAATGAACTCGCCTGTTATCATTGGAGCAGATTGGGAACTTGTTGCTGAGAATGGCTGTGGTTCACTTTCGGGGAGCTTTGGTCCTTATTTTGAGCATCTCTTCCTGGCTCTGGAGGGGAAGATGTATGCTGTTTAATCTCCAGGAGAAGTTCGTCATGCTGGCTTCCTGATATGTACTCTGCTGTTATCATCATCAGAGGAGCTTGGAACCTCACTGTCGCTGAGGAGGGCTGTGGTACTTTTCAGGGGAACCCTGGTCCTTATTTTGAGTGTTGCTTCTTGGCTCCAGTACAGAACCCTTGACCTGCTGGCACAGATCCCTCACCCTGCTGGCATACATTTTTTAGCTTCCACCGCTGACCTCTGGGCCTTCTAGTGCAGATCCGTTTGACAGATTTATATGTGTCACAGGATCCAGGTCCTCAGCTGGATTTTCTAGGTCTTTAGTGTTGTGGACAGCTTTCCTACACTTTCTTGGTATTTAACTCTATGGATGATCATCATGAAATAATACAATAAATTATGTGTCCTATATGTAACTGTTCTCCGTGCAACCTCTGACTACAACACTATCCTACATACCACGGACAAATAAATGGAATGTGAAATTAAAAATGCAACACCATTTTCAGTGGCACCCATAAGAATGAAATATTTAGGTATAAATCTAACAAAATACGTATAAGATGTACATGATGGTAGCTGTCAAACTCTGAGATAAAAGATATCAAGGACGAGCCAAACAAATGGAGAGCAATCCCATATTCACGGACAGGAAGACTCAATTTTGTCGAGATGTCAGTTACTCTCAACTTGATCTACAGATTTATGGAATTCCAGTCAAAATCCCAACAAATTGTGGGAATACTGAAAAATTTCTAAAGTTTATGTGAAGAGGCAAAGATTCAAATAGCCAACTCAATATTGAAGTTCAAACTTAGAAGACTAATGCTACCCAATTTCAAGACTAACTATTAACACTATAGTAATCAAGACAGTATGGTACTGGCAAAAGAACGGGCAAGGAAATCAGTTTGGAAAAGAATAGAGCGCCCAGAATTAGACCAACATGAATAGAGTCAACTATCACTGACAAAGAAAGAAAGGGAATTCAATGAAACAATGATAGTTTTGTTTTGTTTTGTTTTTTAGGTCTTTTTGAGACAGGGTCTCACTATACAATTCAAACTGACCTTGAGGTCACTGTGTAGCCCAGGCTGGTCTCAAACTTGCTATGTTCCTCCTGCCTCAGCCTCCTGAGTGCTGGAATTACAGGCATGTGTCACCATGCCCAGTCAATGATAGACTTTTCAACAAAGAATGATGAAATAACTATAAACCTCTTGGAGATATATAAACCTCTTGGAGATAATGTAGGAGCAAATCTTAGACTTTTGAATCTTAGCCTTGGGTTACTCACACCACTGCCTTCCTTAGTTCTCAGTACTATGGACTGAGACTGAGCCATGCTACTGACTTCTCTGATTCTGAAGCTTCCATAGGTAGCATATGGTATGACTTCGCAGTCTCCGTAATTATGTGAACCAATTCTCACACACACGTGTACACACACACACACGTATTGGTTCTAAGGGTCTGGAGGGAGGGAAGGATGAGCAGACAGGATTATTGGGCCAGGTGAACCACTCTGCATGGTGCCACAGCGGTAGATACGGGTCATTGTACATTTGCACAAACCCTCACAATATATGAAACCAAGTGTGAACTCTAATATAAACAATATACTTTGGGGTATAATGAAGTGTGTCTGTCAGCTTCTCAGTGCTAATGTCACTTTGGTTTAGGATATCAATAGTGGAGGTTTATGGGCATGCATGAGGGAGAGGATGTATGGAAAATCTCTGTGTCTTCAGTTGTGCTGTGAAGCTAAAACTGCTGTTATTGAAATAAAAAAAAAAAAAAGAAACTTAATAATGTAATGTGTGGTGCCTGAGCTTTATCCCAAGACTAAAAACAGTTCTGTTCTGTGACAGTGTAAAGAATAAGTAAATTAAATAGAGATGTTTCTATCCTTACACTCTGAGGCTTTAAGCAACAGGGATGAAACCACAATCCCAAACACACTCAGTTTCCATGTGGCCACAGCTGGAGGACATCTTGTACTGTACCTTTCGAGGCTATCCTCTTCCAAAGTAATCTCCATGAACATCTTTAGCTTTCTGTGAACAGTGGCTGCAGCCTCCTTCACTTGCGAACTTCTGTGTTTACCTAGAAGATTGTATTGAAGACAGAGAAAACATTACCACACACGGAAACGGATACACTCTGTGGTGCACACGGGTCGATTTCCCCTTCCCTTAAAGGTGACCCCTACAGCTGTGGACAAGAGCCGTCCCTCACAGGGTGCTGTGAAGGCTGAATGCTTGTAAGAGCACATTAGCTGTCGGTGGCATCCACAAGGCACTACCCTGGACACTTATGGAAAGTATTCTGTCCCTGACGATCAACAGAAACAACAACTAGCATAATTCTGAGTCATTCACCAGTTTAAATACCATGGACTATGAAATGCCTGTTAGGTGCCAGGCATGCAGCACACCGAGGTCCAGGCCTACACTCCTGGTAGGGAACATGACTAACGTTTGGTGCAGCTCAACTCAGGTTGTGAGGCAGGATTCGCTCAGAAGTCTTCTCTGTGCCCAAACTGGGTCTAGCCAGTTAGAAACTATTACAGACACAGCTTTCCTAATCTGGAAATCCATAATCTAAAATGTTTCAAAATCTGAAACTTTTTTGTCTGTTTATATGAAGGATGCTCTAACATTTCTTTTCTTTTCTTTCTTTAGTTCTTTTTTTTCTTTCTTTCTTTTTCTTTTGTTATTTGAGACAGGGTCTTGCTATGCAGCCCAGGCTGACCTCAAACTCACAGTGATTCTCCTGTCTCAGCCTCCTGAGTAGCTGGGCTTACAAATCAACACAAATTCAATTCTGAGCATACAGGGATGCTTAAATGTGGCCCACAGTGGACAGTGAGAGGTGGACAGGAACTGAATGGTAGAAGAGCAGGAAGCTCATGCCAGGTTGGCAAAGGAGAGGAAAGCCCTGGTAGGCAGCATTATCTTCAGAGAGCACCAGGAGCCAGGCTGGAAAGGCTGTGGGAAGACTGCCCTGGTGGGGAGAAGTCAACATGGGAGACAAGTGGCCCTCACAGTGGGGTGAAGTACACCCAGCAACACCCAGATGAAGCAAAGAAAATGTGACCAACCTTTGTTAATAACCAAAATAATGTGCAGAGCTGCAGTAAGGCACACAATGCCTTCAATATCGCCAGATGTCACACACGCCTTTAACTCACTCAGAAATGACCTGTAGAAATCAACAAGCATGAGCAGTTACTCCATAGTACATGTCTAACATGCGCAGACTTACCAACAACAAAATGCCACTGTTCAAGTAACACAAGAAATGGACCCAACACACCCTCTACTTTTCACTTACAGCAGGTCAAGCCATGCAAGTCAGCTGTTAAAATCAGATGATGAACTGGGTGTGTAATCCCAGCAAAGGCAGGAGGTTCACAAGTTTGAGCCCAGCTGGGCAACTTAGTGAAAGCCTCACCTCAACATAAAAAATAAAAAGAATAGTGGGGAGGTAGCTCAGTGTGAAGGCCCTGGGTTCAAGCTCCAGGACCACCAAAAACAAAAAACAAAAAACAAAAACAAAAACCTGCTAGAAAGAAAATAGGAACATTGTAGCAAGTGATGAAAAGCTCCTCTGTCCATCCTCAATGCACACACACATGAAGGTTGGTTTAATAAAAAGGTGGCTGAAAAGTAACTCATAGCTGCCAAATAGAAGCACCTTCTGAGTTTTCACAGATGCATCCACTAGAAAGCTCCCGGGGTGTGGGATCTGCCAGCCACTTCCTCTGCATCTGTACCCTAATGTGCCTCAGGAGACCCTCAAGTCAATGCAGGTGACACAGGGGGAAACAAGTCACAGTTGTGCAAGGAACAAAACTAAGCTGGCACTTGAAGTGTTTTGAAAGTAAACAGCAGTCAATATGGTACCATGTTCACATTTTTTCCCCTTTTTCCCCGGTACAGTAACATAACCAGAGACTAGATGAAAATATTTTACAAAAACTTAGAGGTTTTTCTTCTGTAAGTTTAATGTAAACACTGATAAGATGGAAGAAAACATTCTATGGTATATTTTTCTCAAAGAAAAAAGATGTACATTTGAAAATTTGAGAGTAAAAGGGAATCTGATGAGACAAAAAGTTTGGAACCCATAGAAAAGAAGATGATTACCTAACCACGTCCGAAGACTTCATTATTATTCCTATTAAACACCTCGAAAATGGCGGAAGGTCAGAAAGACACTCTGGTGGGGTTAGCTCTTCTACATCAGAAACCTAAAACAAGTATCAAATCAGTAAATTATTAATTGAGGCTGAGCTAACTGCTTATTTTACATTGGTCTGGGTTTTCTTCTATACCTGATAAAAGCACTCCAGAAACTGAAAAGAATTATTTTATTAAGTGCTGAAATATTTGTAATAATTATGAGTCATCTACAGAGAAGTCTCACTCAGTGTGACAGAAATGAAAGACATGTTCCTCAGCAAGCCTTTGTCAAAGTCAAATCGTCTTCAGTATCCGTATCATCTTCTGTAAAGAGTTTCTGGGCTAAGCGAACTCCTCCTGTGGGTGAAGACTTCTCATCCCGCAACACACCGTGCTGTGCCAGGCTTGGGAGCACTGAGTGCCCACAACACCTCTTGCCTGCTGCCCAGAAAAGTGGAACGGTTGGTCCAGACCTTCGAAGGTGCCTACCTGGATGGTACTTTTTACCGCTGGCCACACAAGGTTACACAAGCTGTCCAGCGTTGGTGAATGAGTTCCTCAGCAAATGGTTCCTGGTCTAAATCCAGAACTCCCCTCCCAAGCTAGGCTTGTTGCCGTTGTTCTCCACCTAGAGTCGCTGGGGTGTGAAGAGGCCCATCTCGTTCTGTATCTCTCTCTCACTGTTTTTTGACTTATTCTTGGCTATGTTTGAGACTTCCTGTCAGAGGGACACTACTTCTAACAAGGATTCCTGTATTTCCTGTACTAGAGTTATTACACACATTTGAATATTAAAGACAATCATTATTAAACACAAAACAGCACCATTTATCATCATACTGTGTTAAGCTTAAAGTAATTGTTGGTAAATCAGGCACAGTGCACACCTGTAATTCCAGCTCTCTGGGAGGGTGCAGTGGGAGGATCAAAAGTTCAAGTCCAACCTGGGGAACTTGTCTCATAACTTAAAAAAAAAAAAAGTAACAGGGCTGGGGGTATAGCTCTGTATCAAGGCCCTAAATTAAATTATAAAATAAAAACATAAAAAATTTAAAATAAAGTAAATATATTTCTATACAGTGAGACAACACTACCAACTAGTTAAAACATTAATAAAATTGTATCTTGGTATTTTAAGCCAGTATAGAAGTGAAACATATGATCACAGGAAGACAGGTGGAAAAATTATAGTGGGAAGAATATTGTCAGGAGATTCCTATGAGATATGTGGTGACGCTGATTTCTGAAGTTAGATGGGATGAGTATAACACGCTCTCTAGGGAAGTCATCAAAAAATTACACTAAGAATAACATGCACCTCTAAGGAAGTCACCAAAAAATTATACTATAGTCAACAGAGAATATAAAACAGCAGTAAAAACACCTGACTCATCCAAGATGGCAGAAAACGACAAAAAGAGCAGAGAAACTAATAGAGCAGATGGAACCAAAGGAAACAAATGCTAACATAATTGGCTTAAGTCTAAACACATCAATAACGTCACTAAGTTAAATGAGTTATAAGCACCCCAGATAAAGGCAGCGACTGTCAGACTGGAGTTTTTTAAAACCAATCATATGGTATCTAGAAAAAAAATCTAATAAAAAGACAAGTAAAAGTACAAAGATCAAAACAGACTGGCTAAGCAATCTCAAAGCATAAGAAAACTTGTGTGGCTATGAAAATACCAAAATAGACTCCACAATGAAATCACCACAGGGGATGGGGATACAGCTCAGTGGCACAAGTGCCTGCCTGGCAAGTGCAAGGTCCTGAGTTGGATTCTCAGTACCAATAAAAGAAAGGAAAAAAAAAGAAAGAAAAAGAAAGCATGACAAAACACAAAGGGAGGGATGTCATAACCACAGGACAGTCAATTTAACCTGTGCCTGGTAACAAAGCTCCCAAATACACAAGAGGAAAGCAAGCAGAACAAACAAAAAGAGACTAAACCACAATTGCAGACCTAGCATACAGTGGGTGGCAGGCACCTCTCCTGATGGAAGCACCCCGTCATGGGACTCTGTCACACCACGCAGCTCTGCAGTACAGCATGAGGCAATGCAGAAGACATAGAGCAAACACCACATGTGCTGCACAGGACTCCAAGAGCTGTGGTGATGCAGGTTCTGGCAGAGGCATTAATGACTTACAACTTCAGCTGTGCAGCACAATGGAGTAAGTCACAACTAATTTTATTCTATGTCACTTAGCAATTGCTTTCCTAAACCAGAAGACCTCCCTTGAAGCTTGATAGAGGGCCTTAAATTTTATTTAATGATTTAGAATTCAATAAACATCTGGGGTTTTTTGTTTGTTTGTTTGGGGTTTTTTTTGCGGCACCGTGGATTGAATTCAGGCGTTTACACCACTGAGCCAAACTCCCAGCCCTAGTTTTTTGAGACAGGGTTGCACTATGTACCTCAGGCCAGCTTTGGGCTCGCGTTGTAGCTCAAGCTGGCCTTGAACTCACAATGCTCCTCCTACCTCAGCCTCCCAAGTGATGGGATTAAAGGCGTGCACCGCCATGCCCGGTGGGTAAACATCTTTTTAGTCATGATTTTGTGTTACAAAGTTTATATAATTTTTATGGATGACAAGCCCTGTGCTGTGTATCAATGTCTTGATCAAAACACACTATAGGTAGAAGGTGTCCAGAGCCTGTTTCTCCCGTGACACCTATGTCAGCAACTACCGGACACAGCACCTCACGATCACCCAGCAATGCATCTCTCAAACGTGTGCCAGCGGCTACATGGCACATGACCGCGTGCAAGTGCGCAGAACTTGCAGCAGCCCACCATCCCTCTTCTCTTTGGCATAACTCATGCCTCACAGGGCATCTTCTCCAAGAAGGAAACAACATCCTGAATCATCATCTGGCTGTGTCCTTTTTCACCAAACAGACCCATAATTTCTGTATTAATAACTGTCCTTCATCCAACTATAGTTACTTCTAAGAGAATGAGCCAGTATGCAAGAAAAAATGATTTACTGAAATTGAGGTCAGAAATTTAAATCTCCTACGCTTAGAAATGAAAAAGAGACAGGTAATAATACAGCAGGAAGAGACAAGAATGACTACATTCTGCTCATTCCTGCCTATCCCCATTTTCCTCTCCAGGGAATAATCTTCAGAAATGAACTGACTTAGTCAGGTGTGGTGGCAAACACTTACAATCCCAGCTCTCTGGGAGGCTGAGACAGGATTGAGAATTCAAGCCCAGCCTGGATAATTAGTGATAACCTGTCTCAAAATAAAAGAACAAAAAAGGAGTGGGGATGTAGCTCAGTGTGAAGGCCCTAGGTTCAAGGTCCATACCACCACCACCACCACCACCACCACCAAAACAAAGACCAACTCATTCAAGCCTCTTAGTGTCCAAACTTTGGGGCTGCGCAGGCCACACTGAGGGAAGAGAAATTATCTTGAGTGGCATACTAATTAATGAAGAAAACTTACAGGTCTGCTTGATACCCATGAAAGCTGCCTTCACAGGCAAATGCATAGGAAGGCTGAAATACTACCATCAGTGATCACTGCATTTTACTTGCCAAGTCACACAAGCACAATCTGCACTTGAGCACCATGCAACTGAGTCATGAAAAATAACACTCAAAATCACCCATTAGCACACACCTGCCAGTGGATGTGTTAACCTTAAACTCAAAGTTTATGTCTTACATTATGAGGACCCTTTACCAGCTGTCCAGGGCTTTAGGCTGGATATGTGTGCCCTGGAACACAGCCAACACAAATGCCCCAATATAAATCTGGTCCCATCCTAGTCCCTGGCACATTTCTCACCATGACATGACTCCCAAATGCCACTGGCCTGAGCAGAGTGCAGTACTAGAAAAGCAGGTCCCTCTCTGAAGGTTTAGGGCTGAAAACCTGAACTCATGCTTCTGGTGGAAATGGCATCTTATAAGCCAAAATAGAGGCTGGGCAGTTTCACAATCAGGCACCTCACCTTCTGCAGCTGGTGGCTGATCTCCACCACAGGCGCGGCAATCAGAGTGGAAAGCACACCCCGGTGGACGGGGCTGTGCTCGTGCCATGTCTGCACGGTGGTTATGAACTCGTGAAGCGGGGTCTGCACAGAATACAGGAGCTGCAAGAAAACACATGAGTCACTATCAGTAGAGCTGAATTATCCCAGTTAAAAACAAAAACAACAAAAACAGATTTCCAAATGAGCATTCCTAGCTCGTGGTGGTACATCCCTGGAATCATAGTATTCTGGGGTCGTGAAGTAGGAGGATCGAAAGTTTGAGCCCAGCCTGGGCAACTAAGTGACTTACTAAGATTCTGTCTCAAAATAAAATTTTAAAAGGCCTGGGGACACAGCTCAGTGAGAAAGCCCTGGGTTCAATGCCCAGTGCTATGAAAATAAATACATCTGGGTGTTGTGGCACTTGGGAGGCTGAGGCAGGAGGACTGCCGCAAGTTTGAGGCCAAGCTGGACTACACAGTGAGCTTGAAGCCAGCCTAAATTACAGAACAAGACCCTGTCCCCCCAAAAAAAGTGAAAATAAATAAATCAATAAATGAATACAGTAAAACATGAGCACTCCTCCTACCCACCCCCTTCCAAGAGCTATGAGGCTCATCTGCCCGTCACAGGCCTACCATCCTCCCCTCAGCAGCTCACTCAAGTCTCCTGGTACCACTGCTCACAGAGAACAGCTGTGACCAAAGCCTTTAACAGAAGCAAAATAAAAACCCTCAAAAACACAAGTGATAAGACTATAAAGACGGAAGGAAGGAGAATGATGAAAGGAAAGAGGGAGGAAGAAAGGAAAGGAGAAACAGCAATGACATTAAAATAGCAACTTCTGGCAGGAAAATTAAAGGTCTTGGCATAAATGACATTAA
Organism: Dasyprocta punctata; assembly: GCA_004363535.1. NCBI lineage: Eukaryota > Metazoa > Chordata > Mammalia > Rodentia > Dasyproctidae > Dasyprocta > Dasyprocta punctata. Next base: position 43,332 of record RJWM01008120.1, on the reverse strand, counting down.
ATAAACATTACAGACATTAAAAACAATGCATGAAAAACAAAGACATTTCAAATGAATTCAGGTATGAATGAGGTTAGGAAAAATATGGCAAATAAACTTCAGTTCCTTCCACCAGTTAAGGCTAGAATAAAATTGAAAATCTTTAATATTTTATAAAAACTGGCACCCATTTAAATATTTTTCAGATTCTTCATTAAAAAAATAACAGCTCACTGACAGAAAAAGTAATGGCTTTCTCTTATAACATGAATTTGTTCAGGAATTGGCATTACATTGCTTCTAGGAGTGAAGTAAATCTGGCCCAGTTTTTTGTTGTTTGTTTTTTATTTTGCAGTACTAGTGACTGAACCCAGGGCTTTCACACTGAGTTACATCCCCAGCTCTTCTATTCTTTTTTAAAATTTTCAGACAGGGTCTCACTATGTAGCCCAAGCTGGCCTTGAGCTCTCCACCGTCCTGCCTCAGCCTCCTGAGAGGCTGGGATCATAGACGTGGACTGCACACCCGGTGCTGATTCTTTTTATACACATTGGCTTCTCAACACTCTCACTGCACATCGGCCTTCCACCATCGACAATGGAGAATGTGGCGCTCTAATGTGGGTGACTGCTTCCAACTCGGGGAGGACCACAGGCAGTGGGAGAATGCCTATAATGGGCAGCAGCACTTCTCCCAGCCAAGGTCTCTGTCACTCAATAAATAATCAAAATTAGCACTTTCAAGTATATTCCATCTGGAAAATTCTGGAAGTAACTGTGTGCATGCAGGGACTACAGTGATCAGTTCTGCTTCCTGTGCTGTAGCTAGTGGGCTTGAACTCCTGGAATCCTGCTCTGAGCTTGGGGGCTATCTGGGACCCAGGAACTGGACTCCGCCCACCTCCCTGGTACCGAGACTCCTTTGAGTGAGCCCGTAGAAGACACAGCATGCACTACAAGGTGCCTGCAGCAGTGCCCCCAACCATCCCACAGCAGCCACAATCTCTACACAGCTCAGCCCTAGGAGCCCACGGGTAGACACCCTCAGCCCAGCACCCGCTAGGAGGGCATCAGTACCCGCAGGCCTTCTTCTGGTTGCCTCTTGAAACTCCGTGCCATGCATTCCAACATTTTCTGAAACACTTTCTGGACTGTGTCAAACAGCACAGTAACTTCTTCATCTGAATCTCTTTTCTGAATCAAGGAATTTCCAGCGATCTCTTTCAGAATGCCAAGAAGTAATGACACATAAAAAAATCCTTTTACTAGAAAGAAAATGGGAAAAATCACTTAAAGTTAGGCATAATCGGGCATAATTAGTTGAAATATCTTACTACAAGTAAATAATGGCAAGTGAAAAGAATTTATTACCATGAGTCAATACTAACACCAGGTTGATCAGACTGCTCTAAATTCTAACCTGTCTTGATTGGTTTTATTGTGTTTTGCTTTATTTGATTTTACCATGTCTGATGGTATGGACAACTATTTTGAAGACAACAAGATACGTATTAGCCACTGCTGATTTCCTATTATCCTGTTTTGAAGTTCAGTACCACTTTCACTGTTTTGTTTTGACTGGTTTTATTCTGTTTTATTTTGTTAGGTTTTATTCTCTTTAAAATAAATTCATTCACTCATTCATTCATTCATTCATTCATCCTAACCTGAATGGAAATGGCTTGCTCCATTTAAATATAAACCCAACACTTACAGAAGCAGTAATACTGTGCTGGTACTTTGTACACTGCAGCAGTAAACACACAGCAATCTGGTTGTAACTCCTACAATACCTAAATTATTTGTCTCTCCTGCTACAACAGGCACGACGACCAAGAGGGTTGGAGAACTCCTGAAACATGATGTGAGTATCTCATAGAGAGAATAAAATTTTTAACACTGGGGAGTAGCTTACTGGTTGTTTGTCTTTTCCAAATAATCAACTTTAGTAAATACCAATAATCTGGTAAATCAGCTCATAACTAACCTTTTATGATTCATCCTCAGATCTTGACTTTTCCTTTTTCTTTATAAACAATCCTGCTGGTAAAGTGATCTACAAAAGCAGAGCCAATGACTTGTGCTCAGCGAGCTGTCAATGTGTCTAAGAGATCTTGTCCCCGCTGACACAGAGCCACATGGATTACTGTCTGGGCTGAGGGCAAGATGGCACAAAAATCTGGGCAGGATTGATGCTTTGAGATACCTTGTTAGAGTCCCCCATGTATTTAAAGTGAAACAACCATGCAATAAAGTGCAGAACCAAGACCATGCTCAGGTGGTGAAGAAGACTTGCTGAGAACACAGGCCTAGAGATGGGGCAAGCACTGCAGCCTACAGAGTGAAAGATACAACAGGCTCCTCCTGAGACCCAGGAGCTGCCCACAACCCAAATCTGCCTAATAAAGAGAGCCTTGTTCATGCCAGTTTCTACAATCTTGCACCCTAGTTTACCCTCCAGAAGGACCTATGGTCTGGCAGAATTTACTAAAAAAAAAAAACAAAAAAAAAAACCCCTTTGTCATATTTCTAACACCACAACAGAAACTTTCACAGAACTCTTCCTACTCCAAACAGAGTGGAAGGACACCCTCCTCATACCTGTTGTCTGCTAGAACCCAGTGTGTGGAGGTAAAGAGACATCACAGAGCTCTTTTACCATGCACTGCACACTAACCATCTGACAGACAAGAGTGGCCATCCTCCTGCATCTGTTCTCAGGATAAGTACACTCTAATGTTGACAAAACCATAATGAGCTAGAAACTGGAAAGTTATTTCATTATACTCAAGTGTATGTGTCTTGCAGACCAAATAGATAACAGGTACTGGTTAGTGCAAACAGCTAAGGACTCATCCTAAGCACAACAACCACATGCAGGAGGCACTGATCTGGGAGGCCTCACAGCACCACGGTTCTGCCTCTCAAGGCTATGTGAGCTCATAGCCCATCACTAAGTAGAGGACACTGTCAGTCTAGGAGTCTGGGTTCCCATGGCTCTTCCAACATGGGATCTGTCAATGAACAAGCAGCTCAATACAAACCAGGATGCCCTGCAAACTGAGAGCCATCTTGTGTTGTCCATGGTTGGCCTTGGCCTCTGACTGCCTGACATCCCTCTACATCAATGTCCTCCGTCTTTCCATTAAGAAAAAATCCTACATCTAGTGTAATCGTATTTTTTAGAAACTTAACGTTTCTTTTAATTTGTGTTGATACTTTTTAACTAGGAAGTCTTCTTTTTCCATGATCCTGGTTATTTTTAGTGCCTGATATTGTAGAATGCACAGTATTTTTCAAAACATACATATGTATGGTTTTTGTTGTTCTTTTGTTGTTTCATTTTGTTTGGGTTTTTTGAATGATGTTGGGGATTGAATCCAGGGCCTCGTGAATCCTAGACCAAGTGCCCTACCACTGAAATACAGCCAGGCCAACACTGTGTTACAGTAGGAACACCCACATGTTTATGAGCTTGGCTTCTAGCATCTGGACTGTGTGCTGGGCCACCCCTGCTGTGTTTTAGGAATATCTCTTGTGTAGTACACATTTCAGCATGACCGATGTTCCAATAGAAAGACTAAAAGGTAACTAATTTCTTAAATGAAAATTGTTTCCATATTGAAAGTCTTTCCCATAGGACAGTAAGTCTAGCAAATAAGTAGATTCTGGGTCTTCTTGGCTCAACTGTGAACTGTGTTCCCAGGTACATCTGTGATAGCTATAGAGAGGCTACCCAGTGCTTTCATCCTGGAAACCCTGGTTACTAAAATGTGTAAATATAAAGGTCACATTAGTTTGGTCACAAGTCATGGGAATAGTTTTGGGCCTTATTTGGAGGGAACACAACACTAAATCACAAAGCTGGCTAACGGGAGAACTACAGCTCCAGTTAGCTAAAGAAGTAAACTCTAGTTACTTCAGAGAGGTAAATTTTATAAATAACAAAAGTAGAAAAATAATTCCTAATATATTTAAAAAATTATTTTGACTGTTTTCATCATTAAGCTCAAGTATAAAATGCAATTTTCATAATAAACAGTTTAAACAAAGAAAAGATAGACCCTGAGTCAAATACTGGTTCTTCCTAATGTTTACTCTTCAACGTGGGCCATTTTAACATGAATGAATAACCTTACTTGTAATCAAAGACTAACTTAAGGTTGTTGACCAAGTTCCCAGAGCCAATGTTCCCCAAGTGCCAGCTCCAAGAATCAGGTTGGGAGAAGACAAGACCCTCTCGGTTCAGCAGAGAGATGTTCAGACCATGGGAACAACACTACAGATGAACTACCACCCAACCACAGACTATGAAACCTAGCTTACTTGGGATGTCACTCTCAGTCTCCTCTAGCAAACTTCTAGGCATAAAGAAATGTAAATCTCAGATGCTGACACTTCCCTCAGTCTCAGTAACAGAGATGTGTAGTAAAAACGACCTAGAAAGAGCCTATATCACAGAGGACTGGGGCTGGCAGCTGGTGGTTAGAAACTAGGGTTAGAGTTAAGAATTAGTGGGTGCTAAGGGTTCAAGGTGGGGGTCACAGCCTAGCTGTTTCCTTCCTAGACAGAGACTAATCAGAAGGTGAAGGAGACGTGACACCAGTACCAGATGAGATGCCTTCCTGGGCCATAACACACGTGCCCCTTCCTCCAAGACCCTAAGTAGCTGCCCTTTTGCTCCCTCACTGAGCACCAAGAAGCCACTGTGGCACCATGTTACTAGTTGCCATGGGTGACCCATGCCTACCCCTTTTCTTTGGTCTGGGGGGCATTACCCAACAACTCCTAACTCACGCCACCCTCAACAGCACAGGCTACGCTCCTCTCTGAGGTTCATTATACAGATGCCGGATGAGAAAATCAGCCTGGCAATGAAACAGACCCCAGGGAGAAGCAAAATCCCAAGGATCTCATCAGAAACTAGATGGTCATGCGTGACACCAGAAACATCTCTGCACAGGCTGGCTGCACTAGCCAATGCTCTTTCAGCATAAGCTAGTTTGTATTATGTATCTGACACCGGTCAGTCAGAGTCCTGAACCACAAAGTAAGGGAAGGAGACAGGGAGGTTTTGATTTAGTACTCTAAAAGAGCCCTTTAATAGATGGTGTATACTGTGCCTGTTTGCATGATTGTAAGACTCCGCTGTAGAAGCTGTATGTGAAACTTCGGGTCTCCGAGGCCGACCATGACAACATCTTTACACACAGTCAGGTAGGTCTGTAGGAGAAAGGTGGGATTACCAGCAGAAGCCACTAAGAAAGGAGCCATGCAGTCTTGACAAAGCTGCTCCTATGTGGTACACTAGTTACCCCAGACTGGACATTTGCATCCTCATTTTTGTCTCCATAAGAAATTTAGAGACATTTTATGTAATTCTCCCAATCAAATACTTATCATATGCAATGCATTAAATTATATTAAAACCATGCAGTTTATGCTTTGTGAAAAAATAAACTCTAGATATTTAAATGCCATGATGAGCATTTTATGAAGATTAACACTGAAGTGTAAAATTACACTCTTAAGAGAAAAGGACCAATGACCTGCAGCTCATGGTACTGACCTGAATGATTTGCTGATAGACAACCCTGTGGAGCTTTACGTGTTCTTCTTCTTGGTCTTGAATTAAAGCCAAAACCTTGCTTTCCAACCAAAACCCAGTGTCTTCCAAGATAGACAGATGGACTTTCCCTTCAGAGCAGAACTATGCAACACAACCATAAAGAGGTGGATCAGCGAGAAAATGGCCCTGATGTGAACTGTCTGCCCTAGCAGGGAGGCCACGCACCTTGTGCTCAAGATGGATGCTCAGCCGGCAGTGGAGGCTGAAGGCTTGCAGGGCAGCAGACTCACTGAAGTTCAGGGGCTTCCCACCTGGTGACCGCAGAAGTGACTCCAGGTCTGTCTGCAGCAATGACACAACCTCAGAGCCACATTTTGAGCACATTTAACCATAACAGGAGGCACCTGACTGCAGACACAGGCAAACCAGGGCACCTGCTCAGGTGACATCCACCTGCTGTTTCTGCCCCTGACACCAGCCTGGGGTGGTTGCAGACACACAGCCTGGCAGCAGGTTTCTGCAGATCTCACCATTTTTTTTTTTTTGATAATTTCTCCAAAATGTGGAGCATACAAATACAAGCACTTTATTATAAAAAGCAAACAAAAAAGACTGGTGTAAATCCAAAAAGCTGAAATGCTTCCATTTTGGATAAGTCAATTAAGAACCTATACAAAGCCAGGCGTGGTGGCACACGCCTTTAATCCCAGCACTCGGGAGGCTGAGGTAGGCGGAGCGTTGTGAGTTCGAGGCCAGCTTGGGCTACAATGCGAGTGCAAGGCCGGCCTAAGCTACATAGTGCGACCCTGCCTCAAAAAAACCAGGGCCGGGAGTTTGGCTCAGTGCCTTAAGCGCCTGCCCTGGCAGGCGTGAGGTTGTGAGTTCAATCCCCAGTGCCGAAAAAAAAAAAAAAAATAACCTATACAAGTTTATTCCCAGAAGCTAGCACATCACTTCTCTATGAAGGAAGATGAATTCTAAAAATTAACATGGTTTTTCAGTATTTCAAATCTCACTATTATATAAGAACCTAGAGGCTGGGCATGGTGGCGCATGCCTGTAATCCCAACACTCATGAGGCTGAGGCAGGAGGATTGTTGCGAGTTTCAGACCAGCTTGAGCTACCAATTGAGCTCAAGGCCAGCCTGAATTTACATAATGAGGCCCTGTCTCAAAACAAACAAACAAAAAAATAAAAAAACAACCTACAGAGACCCATAATATCCAATAACTTTAAAAGATACACTAAAAGACTATTTGCTGTCTAAAAGACTGTTTGCTGTAATCAACTTTACCATTGTGGGTCAGGCCAGTTTAATACATACACAGGGAAAATACACCCACTCTATAATTTCTTATAAAATAACAGGTAAGGAGTAGACGTGGGAGATGTAGAAGGGGAAAGAGAATTCAAAAAGTCCTTCTCTTTGGTAAATTTCACTTTGGAATCATCAAAAAGCAACCACTTTCCCTCATACTCTTTTAAACTTTGAACTACACAGGGAATTTTGTTCTGAAATTCACTCATGTAAATGCCTGTTTGGTCACTGGAATCCCTGTTCCTATCTGCTTCATGGGTCCCACTAGTGTTGTTAATCTCAGAACTTCTACTTTCAGCAAATGCTGTACTGGCAGGCTTATCAGGATTAGACACTTTGTTATACAGCTCATAATCTGCTTTGCTCTTTTGCCTTAGAAGAAGTCGAATAGCTTCTGCATTTTTGTTGTTGTTGTTGTTGTTAAAAACTTTACTTGGCTGTATATTTCTACCAACTCTCGCCAACACTTCATCATCATAATTTTCAACTGCACCCCTTGCTTCCTCCTCATTCAATGGCTCTGGTTTCCCTACGTCACCCATCTAGTCAACCATAAAATTCTCCATGTCTAGTTCTAAGCTGTTGAGGTCAGCGACTTTAACAGAAGCAGCGTAATACCCACTGCTAATTGTAATGCCACCGTGCATCACAACTGCAAACCCACAGCTGTCACTAGTAGGCCACATGATCCACTCTTCTGGCAACAGCTTGAGGGGTGTGCAGACCCCACCTTGCACCTGCTCTGCTGCGCAACCACACAGGGTGGCAGTAGTGACAGTGCTGCAGGGAGGAAACAGAACTCCACAGGGGGCTGGGGCCCCATGAATTCACACTAAACACTCTCTGAGACTCTTGGAAAGACCTGTCTAGGACTCTGAATGGAGCTGGTGTTTCCCCCTCCGTGGGCCACCCTTGTGTGCAAGAGTCTCCCTGAAGATGCTGTACTCTTGAGAAGCAGGAGACCAGCCCGGGTCTACCCTTCTTGCAAGACCAGGGCTGGGAAGTGGCTCGGCTCCCAGGCTCACCAGCTGGCTCAGTGAGCTGTTGACTGTTTTGCTCTCACCTCTTTTCCAACTCAAAACTTGTTACAGACCTCCATTTTCAGGGCAGAAAGTTACCTTTGACACCTCAAGTGCTTTCAGAAGTTGGCTGAGTTTCCTCTGGGGTGCAGAGAGCAGACACTCGCGGTTCTTTGGATGGGTTAGCAAGTACTCCATGTAGACCAAGGCCAACTCAGGCTTCACTGGGCGTGTGTCCTGGATCTGCACTTTACGCTTATTCTGAGGGCACAGGGACAGGCAGATGGTTGGAAATCACATACCCAGGAGAGGATAAAATCTCCAACATACACTGTGCCTCCTTGCCAGACTCCACAGAAAGACCACACACACCTTGGCCTGGGGCTGCTCCCCCGGCAGCCAGTCCTCAATGAGCTCCAGGACGTGCCCCACCTGGCCCCAGGAGCACAGGCAGTCCAGCAAAGTGCAGTAGCTCTTGTCGGCAGCACCCTCCTCCTGGCTCCTCAAGGTGGAGATCACCCCACAGCTGAGAATGTTAAGGACATAAAACCAAGTTCACATTTTAACAGCAAGGCCCCATTTCCCCCAGAGTGAGGAAAACAAATGAGGAAAAAGCTGAGGTCTACAGGCTCTTTTTACATTAAAGGAATATAAGTTCCCCCTGGAACGACGCATGGAGAGCTGCTTTTGAAAGCACTGGAAGATCAAGGACTCCAAACATGCAGCCCTTTGCTCTTATTTCTGTGCCACCTGTCTCAGATTCTAGAGCAAGAGTTCCTAATTCCAAAAGACTTGTTTTTTGTTTTTTAATTATTTTCTTTTGAACAGAGATAACCAAGCCTCTAGAGCCACTAGAGCCAGTGTCCAAAAGAAAATAGTATGCAAAAGAAGATGGGTATGGCTCAGTGGCAGGACACTAGCCCAGCAAGCACAGGGCCTTAGCACTGAAAAAAAGGAAAAATAGTATGCAAATCTGACATGTAATTTAAATTTTTAGCACCATATTTTAAAATGTAAAGAAAAATAAATGAAATGAACTTCAATAACATACCTTATTTAATCCAATCTATCCAAATCATATTAACACATAATATTTAACATTCTTCCTTTCATACCAGGACTCTGATTCCATATGTATTTTGTGCTCATGGCATATCTCGATCCACGGGCCATGAGTGCTCAGAGCCACCAGAGCCCAGCAGTGGCCTTAGCCTCTCAGTCTCACCACTCCAGCCTTAGATCCTCAGGGCCTCTCTCATTACTCAGCAGCCCTAGAGCTCACCATGAGCACATCCTGCCACCCACACAGAAGGAGGGCCTGGAAGCGAAAGCTCAACATAGGCAGTCAGTGACTGGGCTGGTGCCACAGCCAAGGGTCTACCACACTGCAGCATACCTGAATGGAGGGACGGCAGATGCTGGCAGAAAGGACATCAGCATAAACAAAGGAATCTTGCAGCGATCATCCTAGGAGGACAGGGAGGGAAACAGAACAAACAAGGGTCTGTGACACTTAGACATTCTGGGAGCTTCTCCTCATGACTTTCAATCATCCGTTCTCCAAGTCCCTCAGTCGGCACTCTTACAATTTTTTGATGCTTAAAGGAAAAATTAAACCTTGATATTTCAACAATGAAGTAACTTAAGCAGATTTTAATTATTGAGATTCCATCAAAAACCCACAAGAAACATTCTTGGCTGGTAGAATGAAGGGGTGGTAAAATCTAAAGGAAAAAGACATCATTTTCCTGAAAATACATGTGAAACAGAAACAGGAACAAAACCAAAATCTGATGTTTTCTTCATTAGCATTCAGTTAACCCTGGCCCCCAACTCCCAGTAGAGAGAGATTCACTCTTCATGCTACAAGGAGACTGAGGTGTAGCTCAGGTCTGCTGTTCAAGGGAGGGGACACAGCTCCTGGCAGCAGAAAAGCCACTCACAAACACCAGGATTAACCAACCACTGCCCTTGGGTCCCAGAAACCTCGTACCCTGCTTATCTGCCATCCTTGCCCTGTGCTATAGGCTTCTGGTCACCTACTGGATTTCTGACCTAACGCTCATTTCTCAATCCACAGTAATAAGCTATACTTTAAAGTTTACTATTGAATTTGGCAACTGAGATGATCTGAATGTGTGACAGGCCATGTTTTCCATTTAGGAACAGACTGAAGGCCAGAGACTTGACCATCAAAGAAACAAGGATCCACAGTCCAAGCTAAGTGGTCCAAAAGTCACACACAGTTTAGCAGAAGACCACAGAGTAACATTCAGGAAGGGTGGTTTGAAAGACAGACACAGTATTTTTGTATTTAAATTATGCTTTTTAATAGCTGGGAATAACTTTGCACTTTTAACAGTTCATCTTTTTTTAAATTTGGTTTTGAAGAATGAACTTTCTGCAGGGCTCAGATATACCTCAGTGGGTAAACCCTTGCCTAGTGTGCCCGAGGCCCTGTGTTCCATTCCCAGTACCAAAGACATACACTATCTGAACTTCTTCAGAAATAAAAAGTCAAGGAATGAGTGGGTTTCCTTCAACCAAACATAAACCACACATGGAGAGCTAACAATGGCTATCAGGAATGAGACGGGGCAGGGAAGGAGTGAATTGCTCATCAAAGGACACATATTCCAATGGGACAGGAAGAAATCTTCTATATAGCAAGGTGACAACAGTTGGCAACAACAGATTTTACAGCATTCTCAGGAATCCCTAATAACACATTTTAAGTATTTTCACCACAGAAATTGATAAGTATATGGGTAATGCATGTGTTATATAGCTTGGTTAGCCATTCCACAAGGCATACATATTTCAAAACACGTCACATACAATAAATACATACAAGTTTTATCTGTCAAGAGAAAACAACTTAAAAAAAAAAAATGAGCCAGGTGTGGTGGTGCAAACCTATAAACCCAGCACTAGGGAGGCTAAGGCAAGAGAATCACCATTAGTTCAAGGCCAGCCTGGGCTACAAAATGAGTTCAAGGTCAGCCTACACTACATAGCAAGACCTTGCCTCAAAACAAAAGGTATCTCATGGACAGTTTTGTGTGCTCTGGGGACAGACACGACCCTAGTGCCATGGGGTGTCTGCTCCGAGTGCCTCCAGGCTGTAGAGAGGACTGGAGCTGGTGCAAGTGCACCTCCTGCTCACCAAGCTTTCTCCAGCCCTGCACACTCCTGGATCCTAGAATACGTCTGGCCGTTAGAGCACAAAGGCAAGCACTCACAGATACACTGTGCTACATGCTGAGGATACGAAGCAGAGGCCAAGCAACATGAACTGCATGGCAAGGCAAGAGTGAGTTCAGTTTTCCGGTGGTAGAGATGACAAACTCACATGGGGGTAAACATGCTAGCAACATCCCCCAAATTCTAAGACTTACCTTAAATACTTTCAAATACTCTGGAAGCACAGAAGCAAACTTATTAACAGTATAAACTTTGGCCTCTTTATTATTTTCCAGACTTCTATGGATGCTCTTCCAGAGAATCACAATGATTTCTAGTAAACCTGCCATGGACCCAATATCATTTACCGACAGCGTTTTGTCCAGAACCTAAGGCACAAACAGTGTTATTGTGAAAGAATATAATAATAAGTATTAAGAGACAACAGTACTATCATCAAATGCACACTTCAGAATTATAGACCTAAGGCAGAAATGTATAGAATATCAAGTCTATGGTTTCATATCCTAGTATGATTTGATTCTCTATTTTAGAGTCTCTACTAGGGATGTAAATATTTTTTCAAATCCTACCTAAGAAATAAATTCTAAGTTAATTCTATATCCTTCATGCTCAGCAGGACCCAGCGCCACCACTTCAGTCCGGGCCAGTGGAACCCTGCCCTGAGCTGGGAATAACGATGGCTCAGGACAAACACTCACTACAAGGCAGGTGTCTCTCATTTTTGTCATCTACCTTTTCCTGAACACGTGCTGTTGGTGCACAATGGTCACAGACTGGAGTGTCCCGTGTTAACCACAAATATGCTCTAGAAAATCCCTTCTTCCCACAGAGCTGGTAGCACCACACAGCCAACACTGCCAGGCACCCTCATCGGTCCCAGTGTCCAGCACTGCCCCAGTAAGCCAGACACAGACTTGCTCACTGGAAGCCCTGCATAGGAGGCCTGTGGGATGGCCACATGAGGCAGCTGGCAAAAGGCTCCAGAGTCAAGGTGAGAAGACTGTCTTGAGACAGGCAGGACAATTCAGCTCGGGTTTGGTATTTTATTTTGCTACTTGCACAAGTGTGAGACTAGGAAAAATTAAATTTGATTAACCTAGGCACACAGAAAAGTAAATGTGGTGTCTACATAAAGTTAGCTATTTCAACTTGCACTTAATGGTGGTAAATGCATTGAGGACACTCAAGTTTACAAAGCAAAGAAACTCCTAAGGGTATAGAAGCTACCAAAAGAACAATCTAAAAAACAGACTGACAGCAAGTTTTCACACAGCGTTTAGCTTTACTTTTTTCCATTACAGCTCTGTGAGTGTAAGGGGATTATCATAGTGTCTTCATGGTTTACACCAAGCTTTCAGGTATGTGGTCACCACGCACTATCAGCACGTGCTCAGGAAAATATAAATAGGCAGTTTTTTCAACAAACTAAAGAAGCCCATGATCTAGAGCACAGGAGCTAATCCATAAAGTTTCATAAGAAAAACACCATAATCCTTTCATGAACATCACTTTAGTAGTAGTTCATTAAATATGAGGCCACTTTTTTATTTTATGAGAAAACATCTTTGGTTTTTAGCAAATGACAAGAAAGGCGTAAAGGGACACTCCAAAAAATTTTGCCTCTGGCCACATAGACAGTCTTACAATGAGAATAGTTATATGTATATGACAAATTGTATTTTCTCTAACACAGGTTACAACGCGACTATGTATTCTTAAAGCCCTGTCTAGAATGCAAGTACCTGTACGACAAGTAATGTAAACATTTTTTTGCATAGGATGCAACAGGACTACATATTTCTAAACTCTGGTCTTTTCCAGTGACCAAAAAGGTTACAATGTAAGCTTTCTCAATAATGTCTAAGTATAAACGAGGTCAGGAATTTCTTCAGTATTTAGAAAACATGAAAGTTTCTCAACTAAGGTATTACACACATGTCTTTCTCATTGCAAAAACATTTCCAATTCCAGTGCCAGTGCATGGTGGCCCAGAGAGGCAGTCTGTCTGTCCACACCTGGGTGCATTCACTCTCTGCCCATCACACAGCTGGGCTCTGGAAAGTCCCTATGAGCATGGTGAAATCAGCATGCTGTGTCGCCAGCCCACGTTCCAGGGACTGCCTCCCTGAGAAGTTCTGGACTCCCTTGTCAGCAGTGAGGGGAAGCCGAAGAGAGGGGGCTCGGTTGCACCTACCCACCCTGAGTGCTCAGTGGGGACTTCCTTGTGTGGTGATGGAAGCTGCCAGGCAGTGGGGGTTTAAGGATCTCCTAATGCTATTCTTCCTCTACTGCACATCTGTTTCCCTATACTTTTCCAGTAAAATTCCTGCTGAATAATTTTAGCCTAGTTTGTCTGTGGTGGAGAAAAAAGGGAAACAGCTGGCAGGGGTACAGCTAGTGGCCTGCTGGGGTGCAACAGGGAATGTGTTGGGACCACTGGTGCTGGCTAAGAAGCCACCATGTGGAAGAGGCAGAGTCTGGGCACACCTGTCTGCCTCTCCAGATGGGACAGGGACAGCAGCAGTGAAGAGGCATCATGGGCCCAGGACCTGCCATGCAGTGAGCACACCAGCACCAGTTTCAGCAGAGGGAAACTGACTTTGATCTTCTGCAGGCCAGCTTCCTTATCTAGCCAGGTGCTTCAAAACAAACCCCAAATTTTACTTTAGATACCACAGCTTACTACTGGTAAGTAGTATATCCAAGTCTTAAATACTGCTTTCTTCTGCTATAATTGCACATTTTGGATTCTTAAAAAACAGCAAAGAGTTTCTTCGATAAACCACATGTAAAAAGACAATTCTACAAATGGCTCATGTGCAGAAATTCAGCCCCAAAATGTTTTCAGTAAAACCTTGTGTCAGAGGCTATGAAAGATACCACCTTTAGCATCAGTACTATAGAATCACTACCATATCTATATCTAATCTGGATCAATCTCCAATATTTTACTATCACTACTAAACGAACAAGTAAAAAAATAAAAACAACCCTGACATGACAGCCTGAAAAGGTAACCCATCGAATTTATGTTCAAGCACTCACGCTCATGTTCTCCTTCTCCCGCTCCTCCTGGTCGTCCTGGTCCTCCTGAAGCTCTTGTAATGCCCTCTGGATACAGGCATTCAAGCAGTGGCGAATAACATGGATCAGCTTTGCTAAAACGTTTAATAACAATTAACTTACATGTTTCTTCCACAGAATTAATTTCTAACAGGGAAATTATAATCCCAAATACTTCAGTTATTTTAAAGTAAACCAGTATGAACTTTACTAATGCATGGAGCTTCTTAAAGGGACAAGGCCTGGGAACCACAGGACCATGCGCCAGGCCAGGGCAGGAGGGCAGAGGCAGACCTATGTTGGTGCAGGCGGTATGCTCGTGGGCATACTGATAGAACCTTCGGGCAGCTGCAGGGTTCATCTGGATCAGCGTGACACAGCGCTCACACCAGACCTCCTCCGGCTGGTTCACAGGCAGGAAGGAGTTGAAGATGAGGCTCACCAGGCGCCTAGACACAGGCCGAGACTCTGTTTCCAGACGAACCAAAATGTGCTCCATGGGGCATATTTTCCAAAACTGTAAAAAGCACATGTGCAGAAGGAAACCAGCAGTTACTCACATAATCTCCAAAAACTGCTTATGGGACATTTCCAGAATACAACCAAAGAGGAATTTATTTTATATTCCAGAAAATTCATTTAAGATTGAGCACAGTGGTGTATACCTGCAATCAAAGCACTCTAGACTGAGGCAGGAGGATCACAAGTTCAAGACTAACCTGGACAACTTAGTGACTGAGACTCTAAAACTGTTTAAAAACAACGAGAGAGCCAGGTGTGGTGGCGCACGCCTTTAATCCCAGCACTCGGGAGGCTGAGGTAGGAGGAGCATTGTGAGTTCGAGGTCAGCCTGAGCTACATAGTGCGACCCTGCCTCAAAAAACCATGGCCAGGAGTTTGGCTCAGTGCTTAAGTGCCTGTCTGGCAGGCGCGAGGTTGTGAGTTCGATCCCTAGTGCTGCCAAAAAAAAAAAGAGAGAGAGAGAAAAATAGGTAGTGATGTAGCTCAATGTGAAGGTCCTGGGTTCAATCCCCAACACTGCAAAAAGAAAAAGAAAAAAAAATTATCTTAAAATAAAACAGCTAGAGAGCCGGGTGTGGTAGCGCATGCCTTTAATCCCAGCACTCAGGAGGCTGAGGAAGGAGGATTGTTGTGAGTTTGAGACCAGCCTGGGCTACAAAGTGAGTTCAAAGCCAGCCCTGAACTACATAGTGAGACCCTGTCTTAAAAAATAGGGCCGGGGATTTAGCTCAATGGTTTAAGCGCCTGCCTGGCAGACATGAGGTTATGAGTTTGATCCCTGGTACCGAAAAAGAAAAACTATACTAGAAAGTCACCCTTCTGTGAAGGGCAGAATTAATGTCCACATTTTAAGGGGATGAAAACAGAATTAACATATGTTATGTACGTGTACCAACTTCACACAAAGAATGTAAACATTGTGTACTGCAAACATGAATTAACAAAATGTAACTGGGCATGGCGGCACACACCTGAGATCCCAGCACTTAGGAGCCTGAGGCAGAAAGATCAAAAGTTTAAGGCAAGCCTGGGCTACACAGTGAGTTCAAGAACAGCCTGAACTGAATGACAGAGACAGAGAGAAAGAAAACAACAGATAATGAAAACACTAAAAAAAAAAATAAGAAGAAGTACCAATGTATAACTCACCCAAGTATAAGGTGGTTGGGAAGGTTAATTATAATTATTTAGCATCATGATTAATACACAGCAAAGTACCAAGCAATAGCCATGATTATTAATCTATTTTTAAATTTAAAATGCCATAACTTTGTGCAATATAAAAAGTATTTCAAAACTGTGCAACTAGGATAGGAGATGTAGTGCAGTGGTAGAACACTTGCCTGCTGTGCATGCATGAAACCATGGGTTTCATCACCAGCTCACACACACAAAAAAAACACAAAACGCAACACCAAAAACAAAAATAGAAAGTAAAAAGGTACTAGTTTTGACATGCACACTCTACTCCCTTCTCAGAGGGCATCCCTCTTGAGTCCCCACTGCTATAGCAGCCAGTTCCTCCCAACACTGGCCCCTCATTACCCTGCACTCAACAGCCAGGTATCTTCCTCCACCACTCCCATCCTACAGCCCACTTTGCACACCTGTAACATGTCAAACCAGGACAGATCACACTGTGCTTCACTGAGAGATCCAGAGTCTCTAGACAATTTCCCCAGTTCTCTTGGGCAGATCCCAGTAAGAAACTAAAAAAGAATGTTATCTCCATCTCTCTACCAGCCATTACCTCACAAATCACTGGCAAAAACTTTTATACTTCAAACAAAACACTACACCAAAAACATCCACTTTAGATTGAGAACTAAAGTTTTAATAGGCTGTTTAAAAAAAAAAAAAAGAAGGCAAATGCCGTGGTGGCACATGCCTGTAATCCCAGCAAGAGAGGCTGAGGCATGAGGATCACTGTAAATCTGAGGCCAGCCTGGCCTACACGGTAAGTTCAAAGCCAGTCCAAACTATATAGCAACACTTTGTCTCAAAAAACAACACAACACACAAACCAAAAATGGGCATCAGAATTATAGCAGGTTTTGTTGAAACTGATATGCTGTCTCTTTTACAATGAAATTCAAAGAATCCAAAATAGCCAGAGAATGTTGGGAGCCATTGAAGCTGGAAAATGACCCACACGTGAACTTACCAAAGTAACAAAGAGCACATAGGTCAACCACATGAAAAATGCTCCTACAGCCCAGCAAAACAGGAGGCTCCTAAACAATCCAGGCCTGGGTTGCTAGGCAGAGGGACTGAAATTGACATCATCCTTCCCTGTATATAAATAAAACCCTCAACATTGGTTAAGCAGTTCCTTTCTTCCCATCAGGAGGATAAGGGCTCCACCTGACTCCAGCTTTGTCTCTCTCTTTATTTTTTGCATCCTCTTGGGGTCCTTCACCCCAAGACTTCAGGAGCCACATGGGTCAAGGCAAGAGAATTTTGAAAGAAAACAAAACTAGAGAGCTTACAATTTGTGAGACTATAACAAACTAGGCAGCACAGTACTCAGACACTAACACAGACAGACAGACAGACCAGCCAATGAATAGAGAGGAGACCAGAAACAGATCACAGGATCTGTGATTTCCAAAAAAAACCTCTAAGTAACTCAACTGGGTGTGACGAGATACTACGCAGATCACTTGTCTTGGTTTCTTCTAACACAGCTGTCCTTCGTGGCAACAAAGCCCCCATCCTGGCCCTGAACAGCACCTGCCTCACCTCAGGAAGTGGTCACTAATGCCATGTTTCCTCTGAAGGTTCCTTATATATACCTGAGCAGGTACATACATTTATATAACTTCCTCTTTCTATACTGCTGGTCACACACCACAAACACCTCTACACTTGGCTTTCTACTGATCAATTCTTATTTGTTCTTTTTTAACCACACAGCATCATTTCTCCTATGAACTGTGTGTCCAATGACCCTGTATGGATGGACCTGGTAGGGTATTTCAAATCCTGTGGCACAACAAAACAGAACTTAAAGGAAATGTCTCAGAACATGAAATACAGAAATTACAGTGTTACCATGTAACAGGGATGTCAGCCCAACATTTTAAGCAAGAAATTAACCAGAACTAGCACTGTGGATGACAATCATATCAGTGGCTTGTATGATGCCTAAGTGTCTACTTATTACCAGATAAGTATCTTCTTGTTTCCCTTGTGAAGACGGGGCTCACAGCCAATCTTCCCAAGTAACACTTCATGCCTACCAGGTACCTAGTAGTTAAATACTACAGCAAAGCTGGGCGTGGTGGCGCACGCCTTTAATCCTAGCACTCGGGAGGCTGAGGTAGGAGGAGCGTTGTGAGTTCGAGGCCGGCTTGGGCTACAAAGCGAGCACAAGGCCGACCTGAGCTACATAGTGCAACCCTGCCTCAAAAAACTAGGGCCGGGAGTTTGGCTCAGTGGCTTCAGTGCCTGTCTGGCAGGCTCGAGGTTGTGAGTTCAATCCCTGGTGCTGGAAAAAAAAAAAAAACTACAGCAAACATTTCAATAAACACTCACACATGATTTTAAAAAGTCATGTAATGGGGACAGTTTATAGTAACATATTTCAAAAAGGAAACATATATTTCTGGAACCTTCAATGGAATACACAAAACAGAATTTTATGACACAAACATGATCAAATACACCAGCTATCAATTTGTTTAAAATGAAATTATTAAGACTCTTAGAGCTGGTATGGTAGTGTATGCCTATAATTCAGCACTTGGGAGGTTGAGGCAGGAGGATCACTGAGTCTGAGGCCAGCCTGGCTGGGCTACATAGTTCAAGGCCAGCCTGAACTACATAGTGAAACCCTATCTCAAAAAACTCTTAAAATGAAAATTACTTTGCTTTCTGTTAGATGAAAACAAATGTACTTGTTTATCTCATGTCTCCAACAAGAACACTCCTGGTTACCTACCTTTGCAGCACGCACAGCTTTGATTTTCAGCAGCATATCCACAAAAGCCACACGTACTTTCTCTGAGTTGTCATGGAGACTGTATCTGAGTGCTGGCAACAGCTGTTCCAATAAAGGGTGGCTCAGTTTGTTATCCAAAATTATCGGTAGGCACTATATCAAAGGAAAAACAGTTCAAAATCAGAACATGCCAAAAAAAAGTTCAGGTAAGAAAAAAAAGTTCAGGTAGGAAACAGTCATTTAGGAGACATGCAGTCACATGTCTATTCGATTCACTAGAGAGATAAACATACCTACAGAAAATGACTTCTCAGTTTCATATTAAAGTATATTTTTAATGAATTGATATGGTTTCAAAACTAATTAATCATCACACCCTTTACTGTATTCAAACAAGACTGAAGCAGTTACAAAAGAAATCTTCAGAACTTCCTTTTAGCTAAACAGTGGAGGGTTTTGGTGGAAAGAATGAGAACATGCAGGTCAAATGGGGCCACTTGTAAAGTGGAATCAAGAATCAATTTATCTTTTAACAGTCCATGAACTGTATTTCCTGACTCAACACTCACGCTTGTTTAACCCACGGAACTGACTAGCACACAATCAGACCCTACCAGTGATGGGAGGCCAGCATCTTTGGCAGCCTGTAAGCACCAGCTCAGGATCTAAGTATCCACATCCCCAGTGCTCTTCTATCTTATGTTACTGTAAAGAATACTTTTGCAAGTTCTTACCAAAAGAGCCTATGTTGATATGCTGTTCAAGTACAAAGAGCCACTTTTCTAAACTACCATACCCAAATGCAGGCTAATTCACCCATCTATCCACACCCATGTCTCCAAGGCTGCTAAGGCTTTTGGCAGCCTCCTGTAGTCCAGACCCTCCATGATGGTCAAACTTACCAGCATGACTGTATTAAGAGATTTCTGCAAAGGTGACTATATCACGTGAGAGCTGAACTCATCAGTGGATTAGCCCTGACATTCATAGCTCAGTGCGCTGTTAGGAGGTAGGGTCCAGCTAGTGGTGGTCACTGGGGGCTGCCTTTGGAGGGTGCATCTCTTGCTGACACTGTTGCCTACTCTGCTTCCCAGTCACCATGAACTAAACAGCTTTGCTTTGCTACAACCCTTCCCAGTGCTGTTCCTGCCTTGGAGCAAGTGACCATGGAGTGAATCCTCTGAAATCATGCACGAATGAAATTTCTCTTCATTTAAATTATAGGTATGGGGTATATCACTCCAGTGGACCTGAGAATAAGTAAGCAAAAGAGAACTGAACAGTTAGGGACTTTTTGAGAGTAAAAGGCTGCACTAACAATGACCACAGAACAGCAGGGCAAACACCAACACACCCAACAGTAGCATCTGGAAGCTCCTCTGCAGAGAAAGAGGTGGGGTCCTTTCCTGGGGGTGACCAAGAAAGAGCTGCTGTCTTTCAGGATACTTGTGCAGGAGCAAAGGAGATCACAGATCCCACAGCAAGGATGCAAAAGAGAGTCGGGTAGACAGGTTACAAAGGGGCACCAGGCAAGACAGCAGAGCCAAAGACCATTTCCCAGCCTATCAGTCTCTTTGAAAGGAAGGAGAAAATCGACAGCACTAAGCTAAGTGTCAGAAGCCAGCACTTGCCAACAGCTATCACCAGGGTGGGAAAGCGAGGTCACTCAGCTCCTCTCAGCTGCCACTCTGAAAGCGTCACACTCGCTAAACCCAGTGCCTAGAGCACCTGTGATTGAGGTCTGGGCACTTGCCTGGCTCACCACCACATCCACCCTCCCTCATTCTATCACCGGCAGGAGCAGAGAAAATGAATCAATGAACACCACCTAATATCCATGTTACAATTTCCACAAACCGCAGGCACTGTGTCCTGGTGGCTCAGGAAGCAAGGTGTGAGGTGTCTTTGGAAAGGATGAACCAATGAAGGGTAGGCAGGTGGAGAGAAAAAATGACTCACATTTTAATTCTTGTATGTAGACATACAAGGCTCTGCATAAAACAAAGTACAACCCCTTTATAAGAAAGACGTATACACTGGTCAATTTTGAAGGTGCCAGACATCCCAAAGAGGGGCAGAGGATCAGCAGGGAGCAGAAACATCAAGGCCATGCTCACATGACAAGAGGGATGGGCCTCACACACTCACCAGATTCAGAGAGCATTCAGCTGTCCCACACCATGGACATTAGGCCACATCACTTCACTAGTCCTACAGACCATGTTCTTGGCCTGTTTACACATGCGTCCCCTTCCTCCAAGACGTCCCACAGAGTGCTGGGAGCACCATCCTGAAACACTAAACTAACTAGTAAGTTTTTTTTTAAACAATGTTTATTTATTTACTTATTTGTTTTTGTTTTTCTGACACAGGGTCTCACTATGTAGTCCATTCTGGCCTGGAACTCACAGCAATCCTCTGCCTAGGCCTCCCGAGTACTGGGATCACAGATGTGTGCCATCATGCCCAACAACTAACTAGTATTGTATCAGCAGTCATTGTCTGTAGAAAACACTTTTGGTTTCTTTTAAACCTTACTTTGGGAACACAACCAAAGTATCAATAGTATTATCTCTATGGAAGAGAATAATGGTTGATATTTTTTATCTTTTCTCTTCTCTGTACTTTACAACTATTCTAAAATAAATGTTGCTTCCACAACTGTAAAATCTTACCTTAAAGACAGAGCAACGCACATCAGCTGAGCTGGTATCAAACGCCAGTTCCCCAGTTACTTTCTTCAGGAGGTCAATGAGAATGGTAGGTGGCATCATTTCCCAGTATTTGGACGTTATTTTACAAACACCAAGGATTCCTGTGGAACGGACCATCGGATAAGGATCTTCTAGAAGACTCTATAAGCAGGAAGGGGAAAAGGCTTAAAAATCTTAAATAAGTTCCCTTAATATCAGTATCTGCTTTATATATTAGCATTTTGGGAATTTACAACTTAACAGACATTTAAAGTTACAGAAATACTGGTCATATACCCATTCTCCCTCAATACCCAAGGAAGATGGCACCCAGGATCACTGTACCAATCCACAGCCAGTTCAAATCCTACATTAACAGGGTGCAGCATCTGTACATCCTTTGGTTCATTTTCAATCACCCCTGGATCACACATAATACTTAAAACAATGCTATGTAAACAACTGCTGCACTGTATCATTTAGGGAATATGGGCAAGAAAAAAGTATGTACATATCCAGTACAGGCACAATTTTTCCAAATGTTTTCCAAGTGCACTGGACGAAATCCAGATATGGAAAGCAGATAAGGAAAGGCCCTGTATGTGGATTCCTAGGTCCCAGACTGCTTGTACTGAAGAACAACTTTTTTTTTTTTTTTTTTTAAACAGAAAAAAGTAAGAGATTACAGTAAAACAGAATTTCAAAACGGGCCAATAGGAGAGTAAAGAACAACCTTGAATGTGGGGTGCTATGTGCCATCTACAGGTCTCTCAATGGGAGTCTCAAATATCAGCTCCATCCCTTGGTGAGATTTGTCAACCTCAGGAAGCATTCCAGCAGATGCTACCTATAGAGACACCTATCTGGAATCCCAAAATGCTGTGGTGCACAGGGCCCACAGTAAAACAACTCTACTATAATGCACTAATGCAAGCCAGCACTGTCTGTGATGGTTAAAAATTCAAAAGGAGAAAATGAGGCAGTCTTGTCGCATACCCTCCAAGGAAGCACAGGACACCACGAGGGCAAATTCTCACACACAAACATAGATGCACCAATGTGAATCCCCTCAACTGTATGTAACTACTGAATCCCAGGAAACATGAGGGAGGGCCCAGGAGCGTGTTAGAGGCACCATGGAAATGAGTTCTACAAAACAAGCTCTGGGAAACTCAGTAGCTTAACTTTTCCAACAAGCTCATAAGGAGCAAGTTAAAAAGAAAAAGCAGCCTAGCATGGTGGTGAACTCTTGTAAACCCAGAACTCAGGGAAGTTGAGGCAGGAGGACCACAAGTTCAAGCCCAGCCTGGACAACTTAACTTAGCAAGATCCCATCTCAAAAAAAAAAAATGTAAAAAGGAGTGGGGATATAGTGCATTTGCAAGGCTTTAGGTTCAATCCCAGTGCCAAGGAAAAAAACAAACAAACAAACAAAGACAAAAAACAAAAAAAAGAGAATTTGCTAGAATGAAAACTTGTAATCTAGCAATATCTGAATCTTAGCTAGCTACAAAGTCAAATGGCCCAGAAAAATGGGAACGATGACTTGTGTGTTTGATGACATCAAATGGGATGATTAAGTTTAAAAACAAACCAACAAAAAAGGTCCTGTCTTTTAACA
This sequence comes from Dasyprocta punctata, assembly GCA_004363535.1. Taxonomy (NCBI): domain Eukaryota; kingdom Metazoa; phylum Chordata; class Mammalia; order Rodentia; family Dasyproctidae; genus Dasyprocta; species Dasyprocta punctata. The sequence goes on along the minus strand of RJWM01008120.1, from coordinate 20,398 downwards.
TTTTACCTTCTGAAGTATTTAGCTGGAATGATACAGTATTTCTGAAGTTTCAAAACAAAAATCAGATTAGGTTTCCAAGAGAAGAACTGAATCAGTTGTGCATACAGAGGTATAAATTACATTAATCTACTTTTTATGATGTATGAAACCTTTACTTACTAAACTCTTTAAGTACAAAATAATTTTTAGTTCTCTTTTTCAATTAGAAAAACAGGAGCTTAAAAACAAAAAACAAAAAATCAGGAGTTTCCAAATGGATTAAGCACTTATTTATCTCCTCCCTTAAATTAAAACTAAGTGTTTAGTGATGACACAAATGAAAAGATTGAGGAACTTCTCTAAGACAGAGTTAGGGTCAGGTTCAGGTGAAGGAGCAGACAGAGTATGACTGGGACACTCCAACAAGCGGTCACGGAAGCTAAGGACCAGAATCAGGGTCGCAGTCCAGGGCACTGGCTCCAGGAAGGAAGACAAGGAGCAACGTCTGCCAGCAAGAACGTGCATGAGGACAAGCGAACACACTGAGCAAGTCCAGGTCTGCAGGGAGGTTCCTGGAATAGACACTGGGAAAGACAGACTGAGTGGAGACTCCAAACATCCACAAGGGAGTAGCAGGCAGAAAGTGTCAAGGAGGGGCTCCCTGCTGGGTAAAGGGCAACCAATGCCGGCTACAACCCAGAGCTCAGAAGTGGCCTTCACACAACAGCGGTGCCAGTCTGGACACAGCAGATGCCCACCAGTAGCTCCATCACAAAAGATACGTACATACAATTCTTCAAACTGCTTCTGAATTTCACTATCCATCTCCATCGCATGGAAGTTAGGATCTCGAACAGGAAATGCCTCAACAAACAACAACGCAGCATTTGACCGAACTTCAGAGTTTCTGGCCTATAAAAATAAGAGAATATTTTTAGAATCCCAGAAATAGCAAAGGCTTAAGTCTAATGCTTCCAAACTGTCACTTCTATTATCTCAACACAGACTTAGATGCAAATGAAAGACAATTACAACGTTTAAATTGGTCAAACTGGGCTGAGGGGTAACTCAATAGTAGAGTGTGCTCAGTATTCATGAGGCCCTGGGTTCCAATATCAATCAATCAGCAAACTTGGTGAGACTGCCATTAAACTAAGTCAAACCCTGGTACAGTGACAACAGAGGTTAAAAGATCAGCTTCCTTACTTCAGTGCACACTTCATGTCATTAAGAGACAGCCATCTGTAGAAGAGACTCCCACGTTTACCAGAATGACTGGCCTCCAGCCAGTCAATCAGCTGGGTGGCCAGAGGATGGGCATGGGAACAGTTCTGCAGCCCAACCAGCCTTGAGGCACTCAAACACACTCACCCTCTTTCCACTTGGCGACTTCAAAACAGCCCTTTACTTGGCACTCAACTGCTCTACTTTTCTAGTTAGGCAAATCCAAGAAGTGCTTTTAATAAAAAAAGACATGTCGAGAGCCAGACATGGTGGTGCCCACTTGCAGTTCCAGGTACTCAGGAGGCTGTGCCCAGGAGTTCAAGGCCAACTTGGGCAAAACAGTGAGACAATGTCTCAAAAAAAGAAAAAGGAAAAAAAAAAAAAAAGAAGAAGAAGAAGAAGACGCTTCTCTCTATATAATTCCCAAAGCACTCAGTTGCCTGTCTTGTTTTTACTGCGTCATTGGACTCTGACTTAGCAATGGTCAATTCAAAGTGGAATTAGTATACCTGAATGTGGATACGCTATTTATTTTCAATTTTCAATCCTTATTAGTACATATTAGTAGTATATAATGATTACATTTATTGTGGGGAATCTGTACATATACATAACACATCCCAACAACCCCGCTTTGGCCAGCATCAGATTCACTGAATACCCTGTTTGAAATGTATACCTTTAGTCCTCTCCAAAGAATGGGCTTATATAACCTATACAGCATCTCTTCCACTCCCTGCCGAACATTCTTCTGATGCTGAAAGTAACTCAGTATCTACAGTTAAAAAAAAGAAACAACACAAAAATGAAAAGAAAGACAGTGCTGTTACTTAAAATATTATTTGAAAAGAGCAACAAGAGGGCCTGTTCTCTCCACCCTATGAACACACTCCTTAGTGAGAAGTAGGACAGCACTGGAAGAAGTGAGGCATGAGACAGAAATAAGTACCAGAGATTCGCTTGTATAGCATAGGTTGGGTTCTAATTTCTACTATCCAAGCCAGGCATGATGACACAACTATTGGGAAGGTTGAGGCAGGAGGATCACCTGAGCTGACCTGGACAACATAGCAAGATCCTGTCTCAGAAAACGATAAATAAAAATTTAAAAAAATAAATAATTTCTACTGGCTTACTAATAGCCACATAACCTGAATAAAACTGACATTTAACCTCTGACCCTCAGGGTACAAAGAAAGTGGTTCTTCTAGGTTCCAAAATGCCCATGACACTTGCTGCCACTGATCAGTAACACACAGTGGCTCTGGCACGACTCCCTGATGAACAGGGGTCACTACTTGTGACCCTTCACAGGACAAGTTTAATTTAGGTACCAAATTCTTCCTGAAATTCATCAATAACTAGAAAACACATCATCCCCAGAGGTTCCATCCCCAGAGGTTCTTCCCACAACTGTACAGACTTACGACCCCATCAAAAATCACCCTTGCCTTACCTCTGTAATTAACTCCTCTAGAAGTTAAAATTTATTGGTGAAAACAGAAAACAGAAAACATTAAGCAGGCTCTTAGCCAACAGCCTATACTGGAAGTAAACTTGTACTACCAGTACCCTAAAGAACTACAGGATAAGGATTACTGTTTCACATTGTTAATCCTTTATTTCAGGGTTGTTGATTTTTTTGTTTTGTTTTGTTTTTTTGGTACTGGGAATCAAACTCAGGACCTCACACTTGCCAGGCAAGTGTTATTCCCTGAGGTATATCCCTGTACCCTATTTCAGTTTTGTTGATGGTGATAAAAGGCTTTAATCTGCAACTTTCTTCTTCTGTTCATACTATCAAATTTTGGCATCAACAGCATATTTACATCACAGAAAGACGGTTCAAATGACTTTGTTGAGATATAATTCATATGCCTTAGAATGCATTCTTTTTTTAAATTTTATTTATTTATTTATTTATTTGGTCTTTCTGAGACAGGGTCTTGATATGCAGTTCAGGCTGGCCTTCAACTCTTTGTAGCCCAGGCTGGCCTCTAACTGGCAGCAATCCTCCTGCCTCAGTCTCCCGAGTGCTGGGATTACAGGAGTATACCACCATGTCCAGCACCCAGAACTCACTCTTTTATAGCACAGTTCTGACTGTCTTAACAACAGCATGCCTTTGCTTTCCTCATTACAACGTCGATGGCAAGAATAAAACTGCCAAATGCCAAACACTAAGATTCTGAGAAACCCTTCTAAATGACAGTGTACAAATGTAACTTAATTTTTAAACTTAACCAAAATGACATAAAAACACAAAGGATGAGACGTGATCCTAACAATGTGTTGACTGAAGATGCACACTCACCTCCCGTACTTTGGAGTGCACTGGAGACCTCCTTGGAAGGTGGATGCCGTGGAACATCAAATCCTGGATGCAGTCATTTTCAATAGTCTGAAACACAAATGCAACATGGCACTTGGTGCCTGTGCCCCACAGGTGGAAGGGTGGCCCTGCAGCATGGAGTAGGGTCTGAGCTTCCTGAAACCCTGGGCCCATTTTTTCCTGGAGCTTTCTAAAGGTTTCTCCACAACTCCTTCCTTCCTCACATACTGAGGAGGGTGTTTAGCAAAACTAACGCTGGAGGCTAGCTCACGGGGGAGTGTAGGGACTGGTGGTGAAGTGAATCCCCCCGGGTGGGAGTTCTTCCAAGCCGGGAAGACCTGAACCTGTTCCAAAAGCCTGCCCAGAACTAAGAAGGAATCCCCCTCCATGGAGGGTGGAACTCTGAAGCGACTGAAATAAGACCTCTTGAGGCTGCCACTGACAAGGGATTGGGTAAGACACGACGTGTGAGCTCTGCACAGCCCACTGTACTGAAGGTCCCAGGAGAGGCCCAGCCTGTTGAAGCGGCCAAAACCCCACAGCCTTGAGTGCAATACACTGGGACCTGCAAGTTTTTCAGGAAGGACACAAGATGGCCTTGTTATCAGCATGGCCTCTTCTCAAGTAATGCTGAAGACACTTTTTTTTTTTTTTTTTTTTTTTTGCAGCACTGGGGATCTAACTCACAACCTCGCACCTGCCAGACAGGCGTTTAAGCCATTGAGCTAAATCCCCGGCCCTATTTTTTGAGACAGGGTCTCACTATGTAGTTCAGGCTGGCTTTGAACTCACTTTGTAGCCCAGGCTGGTCTCAAACTCACAACAATCCTCCTTCCTCAACCTCCTGAGTGCTGGGATTAAAGGCATGTGCCACCACACCTGGCTCTCTAGCTGTTTTTGTTATTTTAAGAGAATTTTCTTTTCTTTTTCTTTTTGCAGTGTTAGGGATTGAACCCAGAGCTACATCACATTGAGCTACATTTCTAGCTGTTCTTGTCTCTCTTTTTTTTTTCTTGGTGGCACTGGGGATTGAACTCACAACGTCGCGCCTGCCAGACAGGCGCTTAAGCCACTGAGCCAAACTCCTGGCCATGGTTTTTTGAGGCAGGGTCGCACTATGTAGCTCAGGCCGGCCTTGCGCTCGCGTTGTAGCCCAAGCCAGCCTCAAACTCACAACGCTCCTCCTACCTCAGCCTCCCAATTGCTGGGATTACAGGCGTGCACCACCACATCCGGCCCAAAAAGGTTTAAATATGATCTGATTATTTCTAAAATACCATAGATTTACTGCTAACTTTTAAAGGTAATATAATGGCACAGCATAACCACAGTTTGGGAGATGCACAATAAACTAGGTAGAAATGAAACATCACATCTGGAATTTGCATTAAAAACTTAAGGAGGGAAGGAAGAAGGAAAGGAAATGAGGCTGAGAAGCACATATTGTTGGTGCAAATTTTGTACGTGTCCTGTTAAAAATAAGGTAGTCATTAAAACTCCTATTTTTTTGAAACACCATTGGAGAAAACGGGGGATACTCCACGGACAAATATTCTTCCTAAGAACAGATTTTGTATAGTAATAAAATACAATGAAAAAAATGCATAATGACATCTTGGCTTTGCCCCTTTGCTCAAGAAATTACACATTCTAGAACTGTTTTAAACACTGTCCATGGGGTAATATAACAGACAATTTTTGTTTTCCAGAAGTGAAAGTCACTGGTTAGCCCTGGCAGTGGAAACCAAACTTCATGTGGCAGAAACAAACTACGCCCAGCTTATCCTGCCCACACCTGCCACAGCCACAGCCTGCTCCCCAGAGAGCGTCAGGGTAGAGGCAGCTCTCCAAGGATGCTTCTGCACTCGTAGCAAAAATTTTACTTTCACATTTGATTACCTTGAATGTTGTCCAACACTTGATTTTTATCCAAATGAGTCTCTGAATGCTTAACTGGGATTCTAAATTACATCGTCATATCATCATAACATAATTATTACACTTGCTAAAGGCCAAATAACCATATTCAAAACGAAGATCTCTACATTCTCAAAACAATGTTATTGAGCTGGGCGTGGTGGCGCACGCCTTTAATCCCAGCACTCGGGAGGCTGAGGTAGGAGGAGTGTTGTGAGTTTGAGGCTGGCTTGGGCTACAACGCGAGCGCAAGGCCAGCCTGAGCTACACAGTGTGACCCTGCCTCAAAAAACCAGGGCTGCAAGTCTGGCTCAGTGGCCTAAGCGCCTGTCTGACAGACGTGAGGTTGTGAGTTCGATCCCCAGTGCTGCAAAAAATAAATGTTACTGAAAGAGGCACTGAAGGTGCTGAACAGCACTAGCTACAAAAACAACAGGCTGTGCACAAGCTTTACACTTTCTAGTGGTCACATTAAAAAAAATAGATAAAATGATCTAATACATTTTATTATGTGAATAATGCATTTTGTTAATATCTTAATAGTATTGTTCTTTGTATATACTTGTGTATTTTACACATGTATATATTTATATATAAATACACTTTAATAGTTTTATTTATATTACATTATATTTAATAATGTGTTTTATACATCCAAATTACTATCACTTCAACCTATAACTGATCTTTGTAGAAAGTACTATGAGAGATATTCTTTATACAAAGTTTCTGAAATCTGACATGCATCTTCCACATACTGCACACCTCAGCTCAGAACGGCCATCACCTGAGTACCCAATAACTACACACGGCTGCACAGATCCAGAGCAACCAAAAGTGGGGCAAAATCCCAAAGGCCCTCCAGCTGCACATCCCAGAGAGGGACAGTGGGCAAGATGCAGAGAGAGTGCAAACCGCCCACACCTACCACACAGAGATTTGTTATTCGGCTTCCTTTTCACGGGCAACACCAAGAGGGGTTTTAAGAATTTCTCCCTTAACTATTTACTTAGTAACCAGAATACAATAAACATTTAATAAAATCAAAATACCTCTAATATTTTCCCTGAAGCCTTTTTCCAAGCTCTGAAATAAATTTCTGCAATGTGCACCATCAACGATCTATTAAAAAAACAATAAAAAGGTTAACGCAAGCTTAAAGAATTACACCCTTAGCATATATAGTCTCAGGTACTCCTGTCCTAGGGAGAGGAGCCAGGTTAGGTAAGGCCTTGCTTCCTGTTCACAGAGCTGCCACTTCCCTGTAGCGCAGAGCAAGAAATGGACTTGTGTGGTGAACGGAAATCAAACTGACAGGCACCTCCTGTGCCTCGCACAGGCTTCCCCACAGCCTTCCCACTTTCAGAGAAACTGAGACATAAGCTCAGACCCAATCTGAAAGTCAGAACTCTAAATACAAGTAAATGATTGGCTTGAACTCACTTTGGACAATTCAGACTCTAATTCCTCATCCACAGGAAGCCATAACATACCAGAATTGACATTAGAATCACAGAAATTTAGAAATCTATTATTAAACCTAATTAGTCTGCAAATGAGGAAGTAAGACAAAGCAATGTGAATCCACTAGGAGCTTCGCAATCAAGAGGGCCAATACTTACAGGGCTGCCCGATACTGGGTAGTTCAGTAACCAAAGCCCACCTCAAAGGAGAGTGTGGAAACTGACATTTAAAATGTAGACCAAGCACTCAGCACCAGCACAGGAAAAAAGAAAGCTCTTGACTACTGCCTTCCAAGAGGAGGCAGTGCTGGGGCCAGAAGGCTCCACACTGGCTTCTCCCCATTCCTGCACTGCAGCAGTGATCACACAACTCTGTCCGTACTCCACTGAGAGATGCAGCTCATTGTCTAAATGTTACCAAAATGACACGGGTTTGTGAATGAGGCTAAAGGTCTAATGGGTCACGTAATCTATTTAAACAACTATCACACATTAAAATCCTTTTTTTTTTGGGTACCGGGGATCAAACTCACGACCTCACGCTTGCCAGGCGGGCACTTACGCCACTGAGCTAAATCCCCAGCCTTCACATTAAAATCTTAATCTAAATGATCACTACTAAAAGATTATTTCCTATAGAAGGAAAACAAAAGCCATGCATGACGGTATACATCTGTAATCCCAGCACTCAGGAGGTTAAGGGAGGAGGGTCACAAGTTAGAAGCCGGCCTGGGCCACACAGTGAGACCCTGACCCAAAAATTCAGAAAAAGAAAATGACTGCCCAGTGATACAGTAGTATAATGTAAGATATAATTTTTAAAGTTTTCAACACATTAATATAACTCCTAAAAGTCAGATCAAACACTCTTTCAAAATCAGATTAAGATAGAACAAATTTTTAAAATACTTACTTTTGTAATCCCTGTAACTGATTTTTAATGGTTCCATGAATCATTTTAATAAAATTTATATTCCAATTGAAGAGAGAACTAAGAAATCTTCTTCCCTACAAATAAGAAATAGGATAAAATGGCACCTGCATAGAAAATTTCCATTAACAAGCCTTTACCTAATATTATTAAAACTAGACATTCCTAAACAGGAAGTACACATGGTTCTAATTTGGAATGGGCACTGGCAGCTCCTGCCTGCAGAACCTGCTTCTGGGGGCACAGAGGCCTCTACCGCCCATCAAGTGGCTACACTGGGCATCTCCGTCCCTGCAGAGAGTAGACACAGCATGGAGCCAAAAACAATTCATGCTGGCTCTGTCGTGGACAGCTAAGGTAAAACCAGAGAACGCTTGAAATCTAGCATTCATAAGTGAGAATTGAACTAAGTTCATTTTTCTTTAATAAATAAAAAAACTGAGACTCATTTTGTTAAGAGGCTGTTTGCCAGATGAGAATTTCCAAATACACAGAGCCTTCGGTTCACAAGTGACATTAATCAATCATGTAATAATTTACATATAGTCTACTGGACTATATACATGAATCTGAAATGTGGTCTTTACACTCTGGAGACTGCAGCAACTCCAAATCTCCAGTGACAGCACCATGTGTCCCCAGTGCTCTCACAGAGATACAGCATGCTGCAACAACTAAAACGCAGCAAATAGGGTTGCAACAGCAACACTGCCTGGCAGAACTTGCCAGGAGAGAATAGGAGGCCTGCAGTTTACCCAAAATGACTAGTAAGTGGCCTGACCTAATTAATGTCGAACTGGATGCAGACACTTTAAACTCAAAAGGAGCCCATTAATGTTTTTATTTTTTGATGCTGAAGATTGAACTCAGACACTTCATACTGAGTTACATGCCTAGGTCTTTTTTTCTTTTTTTTTTTCTTTTTTTCTTTTTTTTTTTGAGACAGGGCACCCAGCACATCAGTTTTTTTTAAAAGGACATTTTAGCCAGGCATGGTGGCACATGTCTGTAATCCCAGCACTCAGGAGGCTGAAGCAGGAGGCTCGTCACAAGTTCCAGGCCAGCCTGGGCTACAAAGTGCGTTCAAGGCCAGACTGAACCATATAGTGAAACCCTGGCTCAGAAAAGCTCCCCACCAAAAAATAAAGAGGACATTTTAACACACACATGGAATAAACAAAGTACAATTCATCACTGCCTCCATGTAAGCTAAGATAAAAGGTTTATGTCTGATTCCATTAGAAACTTCTTTCCTCATAAGCCTAGAGATGTTGGAGGCACAGGCCAGTGTTTGTCACCTTTCCAGTAATCATGGGGACAGTAGCAATGACCTCGCTGTGCTCCTCACCTGTGGGTGGTCTCAATCGCCTGCCCTATCAGCTCCTCACAGGGTGCTGTGGAAGAGTCACTGCTGTTCCGAGGTTAGGGACAAAAACTGAGACTCACACAGCTACCTGTCCCCTTCTGATTTCACGATAAAATAAATGAGGACCTGCAAAGTTATCTGCCTCAACACTGCTGTGCCACAGAAATGACATGCAGTAAACATACAGCTTTCAGTGGTCATGCTGGCTTTTCCGCATAGACACTAAGCACGGAGCAAACAGGACTAAGACACAGCTCAGTCGGGCCTGGGTACAGGCACACTCTTACAAATCCCAGCTACTCAGAGGCTGAGGCAGGAGGATCACATTTACTAAACAAAATGTGCTAGGAATCTATCTCAGTAGTACCCAGTTTCAATTTCCAGTACTTAAAAAAAGAAGCAGCTCACAAACAGATCAAAAAAGACAAATCCATTACCTCTTCTTTCCTGATGTAACTAACATTTATGAAGCACTCAAGCAGCATATCTTTAATTTCTCTACTTTCCTCTGAGTTGTAATCAAAGCAATATAAAGCTTGATGAACCCGCCAGAGCCGACACACATCTGCACCCTAGGAATAACACAGGAAAGAATGTTACACTTAGCACTTAGGGGTTTTTAAATCAATAGTAAGGTCTATTTCACATTGTGTATATTTTATATCTAGAATAATAACTGTAGATGAATCACCAGTGACAAGTGAAAACATCTTAAAATTTGCAAATGCTACTTGTAGTTCTAGAAAGCAGTTTTTTTAACACAGGAAAAAGCCATCAAAACTCTGGCACTGTTCAACACAACCTCTGCCATGATAAGACACTCTCCCTGTCCACACAGCAGACACCAGGCACATCTGGCTCCTGAGATCCTGAAATGTGACTACTGCAACCAAAGATTCACATTTTTTCCACTTTTTAGCATTAAATGAAATAGTTGCATGTGGCTAGGGGTTACTGTACTGAACAGCACAGGTTTAGATTACTAGGAAAACACTGAAGATGGAATCTTGATTTAAAAGCAGAACAATATTGGCAGGGACAATGTTTTTTTTTCAGGGCGGTGGGTACTGGGAATCAAACTCAGGACCTCGAGCTGGCCAGGCAGGAACTGCATCAGAGTTATATCCTCAGTGGGACAATGAATTTTAAAAAGACAAATCAACAATGGCATGAAAATAATTGTGACACAAACAGGTTTCTCAGTCACTCTCTTTGCCAGCAGGGGAGAAACAGAGCGCTGGTCAAGGAGCAGCCAGACAGGGCTTTCCTATCCTAACAGTGGCTGCTCCTGGAAGAGCATATGAAACCCTCAGACACAAGCAGGAACCTGAGGAGGTACCAGCTTTCTAAGAAGCCACTGGCAATGTGTGTCAAGAGTCTTCATGATCCTCCTTAGGAAGGGGAGGTGCTGAGTAGGAAGGTCAAAAAGAAATACCCTCGATGCCCTAAAATAATGATCACTTTGGGTCATGGAATTAGGGATTATTTTTATTTTCATTCATCCAGTTTCCGAAGATTAACACATGAATTACTGCTTTGATCAGGGAAACAGTTATTCTTGTTCTAGATTTCTAAACTATTTATTGAAGACTAAAGTTCGAGAAATCTTCAAGGCACTCTTCACACCCTAGACACAACTTCCTTTGGACTGCACCTGAAGTGACATGATCCCCATCATAGTCATCACTACACCCAAATCCAGTCTGACACTCCCTCTGCCCTGTTGCCCAAGCCCTGTGCAGAGGCTCTTCCTCTCAGGGGACCCCAAAGATGCATGGACCCCACCCTGCCCTGTCCTTCTCTTCTCCTCCAGCAAACAGAGGTGCTCAGGATCTGAGAAAGGCTGGCCCCTCTGCTCCCCTGCTTTCTCTACCTGCCTCAGCTGCTATGAGGTGGAGGGGGAGCAGCTGCACTGCCACTGAAAAGTGACAAAGCAGAGGCCCATGGGAGGAAGAAGGAGGGGAAAGCTAGGTTTTCTATCTCAGTGTGGAATTGCTGCAGCCACTCGACATCTACACAACTGAGAACTGACAGCACTCACCACACCTGGGAAGCTACCCCAGGCACCTCTTAGCCAAACAATCTGAGTTTTTAAGTAAAGAAAGTAAACACACGGCTTTGGTCTCCAGACTCCTCCTCAGCAGCATGACGAAAGCCGTCTTCCCCATGTCTTCCTTGGCAGGCAGCCCCTTCTCCCACCACCTGACACACAGGGCCTGTATGGAGCTCCGCAGCTTCCTCTCAGATTCTGGCAACGCATACAAAATGCCTACAATAGAGCATAGGGTTTCTCATCAGATTCCACAGCGCTGAGTGCCTTAACTGCACTGCAGAGCACGGCAAACAGACACCAGCCAAGTTTTTTTGTTTTGTTTTGTTTTTGTATTTTATACTGAAGTATATCTCAGTTACCAGCCAAGTTTAATGTGCCAAAGACTTACACACATTATTTACAGAATGCAGTGTTTAATAAGATAAACTGACTTACTACCATTATAAAAATAGACAAACAAGAACAGAGAACTTCAGACCTGGACACCAGAGAAAACACGGGGCTCAAACCGTAACATCCACTGCAACCCCATTAACACAGAGTCAGGTCAGGTCCACAGAATGCTAATCCACCACAATCTTCCCTCAGTGTGCTGGACTCAAGTTTGCCTCAGAGGTGAAAAATAGCAAAAATCATAATGAATATAAAAACTCAAGAGTTCAGCTACACACAGTTGTGTGTGCCGGAGGCTGGGAATATGGCTCAGCCATAGCACTCTTTCCTTGCATGCACAAGACCCTGGCTTCAATCCCCAGCACCACAAAAAAAAAAAAAAAAAAAAAAAAAAAACCTCCAGTGTGCATGCCTATGATCCCAGCACTGAGGAAGGCTGAGGCAGGAGGATCACAAGTTTAAGTCCCACCTGGGCAACTTAGTGATAAAAAATAAATAAATAAATAAAACTGGAGTTTTCATAAACAAAAAAACTCAACAATTAACAGTAATGGCAACAGGCGTGGATCCCAGGAGTAGAAAGAAATGGGCTTCTCGGGAGCCCGCCCAGCCAGGCCTGAGCGCCTCCAACCAGAAGACAAGTAACACTGCCTTCCAGGGGCCTGTGCAACCAGTGTGGACCTCAGGAAGAGAAACATGCACCCCCTCACCCCATGCCTACCAGCACTCGGGCTAAGAATCAAGGACAACACCCCCACACACCCCCATAAAGCAACCTGCTCCTTTGGAGGTATGGCTACATTGATAGCAACTAAGGCACATAAAACAACTAAATACTAGTATTATTTTGTTCATTTTGCAGGCCTGGGACTGGCAGCCTGAGCATCTCTGGAAGATGACAGTATGCAATGTAGCAAAAATGGGGGATTCTCTTCTGGCTTGTCTTCAAGGTCCAATATTGTTCACGTTGTTTTGCTTTATTCTTTTTTTTTTTTTTTTTTGCGGCACCGGGGATTGAACTCACAGCCTTGTGCCTGCCAGGGCAGGCGCTTAAGTCACTGAGCCAAACTCCCAGCCCTGGTTTTTTGAGGTAGGGTCGCACTATGTAGCTCAGGTCAGCCTTGCGCTGCGTTGTAGCCCAAGCTGGCCTCGAACTCACAAGGCTCCGCCTACCTCAGCCTCCCGAGTGCTGGGATTAAAGGCATGCGCCACCACGCCCGGCCTTTGTTTTGCTTTATTCTGATTAATTTTTTTTTACCTTATTTTATACTCTGTTTTTATTGGTTTTATTGTGGGTTTTTTGTTTTTTTTTTTTTTTG
>RJWM01008119.1:0-74392 GCA_004363535.1 Dasyprocta punctata | reverse complement strand
CTTGTGATTTTATGATTTCATCTTTAGGTACTCAGCATTTTCAGAGGATACTTGGAGACATTTAAATTTCATTAATAAAAGTGCTCTTGCATCCCTAATCTAATTTCAAGGTTTTGAATAATCTACATTGTTAAGTAAAAGAGAATCACTAGAAGAATTATTTTTAAAAACTCATCTGGAGACAAAATGTAGTAAAATCAGAGTATTAGTTTAAATTGACCTAATGACATTCATAGGCCTCAGTAAATATTCTAAAATATGCATTGCTGAGCAAGACTTTGAAATACTTTTCATCTTTGTGTGATTCTTCATAGACATTACAGCATACTGAACCTCAGTGCATTGGTATATGTATATGTACACCACATAGCAGTTCTGTGGGGACAAACTTACACACGTGTATTTTCCTTTCATCCATAGAAAATTATAACTCTCCAATTATAATTTCCTAGGTTAATTATGTTTCCCAGCAGATATGAAACTTGATTTTAAAAGATGACACAAGGACATTGTTTTGATCAAATATCCTGATTATAATAGTTCTTGAGCCCAGCAGAACTACAAAATTACTTTCTTAAAGAAAAATGATATTAAATAATTATAGAAAATTTGAATTTGTCTCATTAGCTTTTAACAGTTCAGATGACTTTCAAGAAAGTGGTTTAGAATTCACAAGCCTCAAAGATAATCATGGTTACTAACCAACTATTATATAAGAATTATAATAACTAGATATTGTATGTTAAATAAACATAATAAAAGTTTTGTTCTTGTTGAGTAGCATAGACTTTTGATGAGTAAAGATTGAAACGTCTATACAGGAAAATAAATTATAGGATTTGTTCTGCTTAGTGTCTCACCTATATGAGTTTAATTTATATTAACTTTCTCTTACCTTTTAGAGAGATGACATTTAGTCATGAACTTACTTGTATGGACATCTTATAACTCTTATGCCAATATTACATTCTTAACCTCTTTGCCTCTGATCTATTTTTTCTAAATATCTTGTCTGTGCACTTGAATTCCATTTCCTCTTTTTTGTATCTAGAATTTAATTATTCTCCTTCCTTGGTTCAGTCCACATAATTAAAAATACACAGAATAAGAAAAGCAAAGTTAAAAAGTCATTAAAACACTTAATTCCTTCATATTTTTTTATTTCCTTTCTTCCTCCTTGAGATGAACTTGTGTTTCACAAGGCCTAGGGACCACAGAGGATCAATAGTTGCGTGTCAAATGAAATAAGTTCCTTCCCTTAGGTAACATGTTTATTTTTATCATAGCCTATATGAGAGTTTAGAATAAATTAAATGCCTGTAAGGGTAAATGGACAGCCCAGCCACTCCCATAAACACATAATGATTTCTAAACATATGGAAAATAACTTTCACAAGACATTGGAAAATAATAACACAAATACAACCAAAGAAGGCAACATTTTACCATATTGCCCTGAACAATTCTCATTTTATTCAACAGTGATAAGAAATCATTTGTGTTTTCCTTTTTGTTGTATTAATTGTGAATAGAAAAGAATAAGTTAACTTAACATATTAACACATCCATGAGACCTAGAGTCAATTATCTCCTTCTGGCTAGATTAAATTGTTTACATAAAAATTACAAGCTGCAGAAATTGTGTGAATTGAGTTTAAAACACAACAGCAAAGAATTACATTTCCAAATGAAATATATACTTGTTTTATGGTTATTTTCTCATTAAAGTAAAATCATATGAAAACAAGATAAACAATTTAAAATTTGGCAATTAAACATAGCTGAAATTTTATAGACTCCACTGAAATTTTCTTTACCCCTCCCAAAGTCCCTCCATGTACTTTACTAACATTGTTTAGTAAATCAATGTGTGTTCCTTTCTGTGTTCCTAAACTTTTTTCCTATTTCTAATGCTGCAGATTGCTTTCAATGTTTCTTATGATTGATTTAGAGAGAATTAAATAAAATTGTATTATTTTTGTATCTAGATGGTTTAACTCAGTCAATAATGTTACCACATGTTGCTCATTTTCTTACTTTGTTACCTAATATTTCGTTGTGTGAATATACCACCATGTTTTAATTTTTTCATAAACATGTCTCTTGTTTCCAGAATTCACTACTGTGAATAAGACTCTATTAAGATTAATGTGTAAAGCTTTTTGCAAGCATATATTTGATTGGTTTTGATCACCATAAATATATAATTTTGTAATTTCTTAGTCATACATATGTATCTGTTTAAGTTAATAGAAAACTGCCAGATGCCATTCCAGAATGATGAGAGTCACGCATACTCACCAGAATTATAGAAGAGTTCCAGGTGCTTCACATTCATACCAGCATTTTGTGTTGTCAGTACATGCTATTAAATTTTAGTCAGCCTGCTTCATGTAAATATTTTTAATATTTTAACACAAGAAATAGCAAAACACATGCTTTTCATAGCTTCACTGCCAGTTTATCATTCTTTCTGAGGGAGTTTTTATTCTGCATATCTGTCTTCTGCTTTCTTTGCTGGGTAACTTTCCAGTGGTGCTGCCCATTTCCTAGCTTTCATTGGACTAGACTCCCATGTCCTATAGACTTTTTCTTGCCATCTTCTCAATAAAAGGTAGGAAATCCAACGTTTTGCACTTTGCTTTTTAAATCCTGACAGAGCCTTTTTAGAATGGAAACATTAGAATGTAATTAACAGATTTCTCTCAGCATTCCTGCTTCCTTCATTGACAGGCATGTAGTGAAGATCAGTAATGATCACAGGCGAGTGCAGCTGCTCTGAGCATGCTCCAGACTTTATTCTCTCGTGCAGCTCAGAGGCCACTGTTGAATGTTACATATTTATTCTTGGCTCCTCATCTGCTTTCTGATGGATTCATCTTCCTGTGAAGTTCTACAGGGCTATAAAGAGTCCTGAGTTTGTAGAATATGAGAATTATGGAATTTAGTGTACAAGTGTGCCATGTGTGAGTAATCAATTCCATACTGAATTTTTCAAAATTGTGACTTTTATATTTTATCAAGGAAATTTTTTGTTGTTTAAGTATAAGTGACCATCTCCTGGAACATCCACATGTTTCTCATAGCTTATTGACAAAAAAATCGTATCTGAAATATATACTAGTTAAAAATTAATAAAATTGAATAATATGTATAGATATTATATATGGCTCTACTTAGTTGTTTTCACACAATGAGATTTATGGAGAAAAAAATGGAAAGATGGCAAAATAGAGAAATTTAACTTTGACATTTATTCTAATTATCCTTTTATAGACATCAGTATTTTTATCAATATATCTATTAAAATCTTGATCTTCATATAATTAAAAACATAATTCTATGAGTCTTGAAATGATATTGGACAACCATGGAATACCTAAAAATGCTCCATGCATATTTTTATGTTATTTCTATTCATTAATTAAGATATGAGTAATTGCTGTTTTAATTTCATAGTTGAAAAAGCTGAGGAAATTGAAAAGACAAAAAACGAACATATCCGATTTTACAATTGAGAATTACATAGGGTTTCCCTATACAGTTCAGGCTGGCCTTGAACTCACAGTAATCTTCTTGCCTCAGCCTCTGGAACCCTGGGATTATAGGCTTGTGTCACCACACACAGACCCTGAACACTCTTTTCTGTAGAATATACTATTCTGGCTAATTTAGAGTCAAATAACTTTAAGATAGATTTGCAATATACAGTGGTAACAAGTTGAATTATTTAAATATAACATACACATGAGATAAATGTTTTCCATATTTTTCTACAAAATTATAACTAAAATTATTTAAACATGCATGACATTGTCATATGGTATAATTTAGTAATCCTTTTAAATTAAATGTAATACATTCATGTATAATCTGTCCAAATTATCCAAAGGTTTATTTTCTACATCAAGGAATTATAGTAAAAAACTTAAATATGTCTTCTAGCAGGCCACTGACACCATTGAGAATAAATAAAATCTGTTTTAAACCCTTTTTGCTTTAAAAAAATAATGTGTATAACTCAAAGAAAAACATTGTAATTATAACTGCTTTAATTTCAATAATATACTACAGTTACTAAAGTACAGATCAAATTTTTATCTTTGCTTTTGCTGACACATTTATAACAAATTTTCTCACATTTTTACTGGAGACCAAAGTAATATTTTTCACTGGAGATAAACTTTCTTTTGCAAAGGGAAGGGAACTAAGAGAAGAGTGGGGGTAGAGGGAGGGAAACGGAAGGGAGAATAAAAGAATGTGTCCAGAACAGGTAGCAACTCCCCACCATGAATGTAATCATTATGTACTGTAAATATGTACTAATAAAAAAAAGAAATTTCAGTTTGGAACCATTCCTGGTAAATTTTAGTCATAAGACACCAGTTTTTAAGTTATATGGATAAAATCATTTTTGTTAATATGATAACCATGCAGTTGTCCCTCTTTATTTACAATTTCACCTTCCAAGGTTATAGTTATCTATACTCAACCATGATCTAAAAGTACTAAATGGAAAATTCAAACAATGAGCAATGTGTAAGTTTTAAACTGTGCACTTTTCTCAACAGCATGATGATATCTCCCTGTATCTTCATCTTTCTGCAGATAAGGATTATCACTTTGTGCAATGTATTCTAGCTATGTACACTACCATCCAGTCTCTCACTAGATGTAGGTCATCAGATCAACTGTCATGTGGTTGAACTGTGTGCATAACTCTTAGTTTACTTAATAAAATAGACAAGTGTCATAACACTGATTTTGATAGGAACAAACTGCAATAAGGTATTTTTGAGACAGAATATATTCACATAACTTTTTATTATACTGTATTGTTATATTAATTTTATTGAATTATTGTTCTTGTTAACCTCTCATTGTTTCTAACTTCTAACTTAATTTTTTTCACAGTTTTACATGTATAGGAGAAAAGATGGTATGTAGAGGATTTGACACTATCCACTCTTAAAGATTTTCACTGGGAATTTTGAAACCTATGTCCCCTAGATAAAAGATGTGGAAAGAAGTTATTATAAAAATTAATGATTTCGTATTATGGGGAAG
Source organism: Dasyprocta punctata (assembly GCA_004363535.1). Classification (NCBI taxonomy): domain Eukaryota; kingdom Metazoa; phylum Chordata; class Mammalia; order Rodentia; family Dasyproctidae; genus Dasyprocta; species Dasyprocta punctata. Next base: position 69,325 of record RJWM01008119.1, on the reverse strand, counting down.
TATTATGTGAATTACCTAATGAATACTATGTGAGTTAAACTTTAGTCATAGATTCTTCATCCATTTAGTTTCTATTCTTACTCAATAGTCATTTAACACCCATAACTCACAATTATACATTAGGGAATGGTGACATGTGCTTTGTGACTTTATCATATGGTTCTGTGTATTTGGCATTTATCACAAAATAAGGATATATTTATCCCTGAAAACCTTTAACAACTCCATATGATATACTAGCACAGATTCAGAACTTTGGATATTGAATAATTCAGTTTTCAGTCCAGAGACTAATGATAAATAAATTAATCTTAATTTATATTTAAAAAGTAGAAATAGGTTTGTGATGGTTGGTTGATTGCATAAATGTGAGCAGGAGAAGCTCAACTAAATTGACTCAGCAATTCCATACCCTAGGGTGTGAAACAACCACCCTAGAGCAGCCTGCTCCCTGGATGGTGGACATAAAGGAGAAATGAAGAACAGATTTGCTCCTGTTCCTTCAGAAGCGCTCCAGTCTTCGCCTTCATCTTCTGTTTCATCTTGCTTCCAACGCAGACTCTTTAGCTTTCAGTTCAGATCCTGTAACTTTCTATCGCAGCCCAATCAGCCTCCTGATCCCAACTCACAGGGGACACTGCAGTGAACTCCAGACCGCTGGCGGGATCCTCCAGAGCTCCTGGGTGCAGACGACCCCTCTGCGTGCTTCTGCATTGGCCTGCTGGACGACTATTGTAAGCCAATCTTGTAGACTTGTATATATTTGTATATCTTGTGTTATGTCTTTTTCTCTAATAAACATCGACTGCCACAGGTTCCTTGTGGGGCATGTTTAGATCTGTTCTTATTTTGAACACACTCAACAATTTGTCACTAACTCATTGTCTAAAAAAGAAAAATGTCTTAAGATTTCAGTTTTCAAATTACTCAAATCCAATTATTCGGTTAGTGATTTAAAACATTTGAACACATTATAACCACTGTTTTAAAAATAGTTTTTATCTGGGAAAATAATAGGACCTAGTTATGAATACTATTAAATGTACCCCTGACTACACAAGGTAGCTTTCCATATGAAAGAACATGAATTACTTTTACTTTTTGTGTTATCAATCACTAGTACAAAGGTACATGAGCACTTTTTCCTTGGCAACCTGGAAATCTTTGTGCTATTGATATAAGTCTATTATTAAATAAATATTTCTGCCAATGAAAATTTTGTATTCTTGAAAATTATGTCTTAGTTGGGATATCAAATAATTCTTTAATTTTGGCTCCTGCTTGCCATTAATAACACAATCATCAATTTTATGAAAAAATTATTTCATTATTGTTTCACAAGGCATACCTAAAAAGAATCAGTAATTTAACAATGACTCTTTTGATTTGGTCATATAATTTGACACACTTTAATGAATATTGACAACATGATCTTACACAAAAATAAATAAGAAAAATTGATAATAATTCTTTTACAGTTCTTGGATTATTTTTGTAGATGTATTTGGTATACACATTTACTCATCCCACCAAGAAAAAAATTTTGATTCTGTATTTCCTGCACTGAGTTTACTATTTTCATGTACGCTGTTCCTATGTACTACTTTCATAGATGTGATTACTTAACTAGTATAATTATGTCAGCATATTTTGTATTTTAATAAATAATTGCAAAGTGCTTTTTCATTTGTTGGCTTGGAAGTATAACACAATTTTAAAAGCAAGCATTAAGAAATATTAATAAAGACAAGTGATAAATGATATAAAGCAAACTTGTCTTTTAATTCAAAGCTAACTAGAACAAAGTGACCAATATATAATTTATGTAGTCAAATAAGATTTCCAAAAATAAATAAGGGAACAAAAAGTGGAATTTGTACAAAATGAATCATTTATTAACTTTTTATATTTGTGTAACAAATATGAACAAAATGCTTTTTCTTCTTAGTTAAGGTAAAAATAAGTTGTGTCTCTTAGTAACCTTACAGATACCACATGGTTATTTATGGTTATGGCAAGAGCAAATGATTTCTAAGAATTACCCACATATTTCCTTATTTTCTGATGCATTTGAATCCTTGCTAAAACTTGATCAAACTTATTTATTACAATATATTTCCAACTTCTATGTTATCCATTTTTTAAAATTCTGCTTAATATTTTCAAAATTATCTTGGTGATTTTATAGTATCATCCTCTTGGTCATCATTTAGTTTTACTGAATACATTATACGCGTCCATTCAGAGTCCACCATGCCATACTACATAAAAATTCAGAGGAGGCAGAAGTTGATGACTCTAGGCTGCTATGTATAGCTTAATGTATTAAAATAATTGAGAATTAGAATCCAAAATTGCCGCTCACGTTCTAGAAAATTGTTTATAATGTGGAATATCCTCGATAGCCTTGAAATGTATATCCTAAAGTACATAAGCAGGGTAAGCAATAGAAAACACTAGAATATTCCTTTTTGTTTGTTTATTTTTTTATTTGTTTGTTTCTTTGTTTATTTGAGACAGGGTCTTGATATGTAGTTCAGGCCGACTTTTAACTCTACGTAGCCCTGGCTATCCTCATGCTTTTGACAATCCTGCAGCCTCAGCCTCCTAAGTGCTGGCACTAGAGGGGTGTGCCACTATGCTAAGTTAGATAATTTCTAACGATATGTGTATATGATTTAATACTGTATTTTAAGTTTCTGTAATATAAATTGTATGGATAACTATAATCTATAATGCATATTAATAGTTTTCACTTTAAATGTGAAGTCAAAAATTAAATTGCTGTGTATTCATACAAATACAGCCAGTATTTTAATTCATTAATTTTACTGCAAGGGTTAGACAATGCTGGGCTACACAATTAATATTTTAGAAATTATTAGTACAAGTTTGTAATATACATTAATTGCATCCATTGTGGAGAGGAGGTATATTGTAATTATCTTTGTTTCCTTTCCCTTCTACTCTCTAGAGCACAAGATTACCCTTTCATTTACCAAATGTCTGTATTTCCTATATTTTATCTCTTCTTGAACTCTTTAAATTATTCACACTTTATTAATCTCATATGAAAGTAGTTATCTGATATTTAAGCTTATGTGTCTGATTCATTTCATTTAACATTGTGTTGTCAAAGAACATCCAAAATTTTTTATTTGGTATTTTAAAATGAAAGTATGCTATTCACAAATATAGAATACACTTAATATCGAATCTTCAATATCACTGTGTAAATGAAAAATCATAAAAATGTGAATGAGAGAAAACTGTTGAACAATGAATACTGTTATTACTGACAAAACAGTAAGTATATATTCATGTCCGCTTTCATTTGTTTTGCATTAAAAATATTTCATTCAAAGTGTAGTTTTTATGTAATCTTACTTGCGATATAGTCCAAAAATAATATCCTTCAGTACAAGTTCTCCTACATGTGCTTTGTACAAAGTTTAGGTTTTCAGGTTTTAAAGAGTAATAACATATGTGAAACCATGTACAATGATGGTAAAATGGGAAGCATAAGGCAATAAACATCTCATGGACAAACTTTTGATTTTCTTAAAATTCTGTTGAGTAAACTGTGTTTATAGGGTGAACAACGTGCTGTGTTGAGATACTCTCTATTATCATGAAAATTATTGCACAGTAGTTTCCATAGTGTCTTTACTTCTGTTGAAACAAATAGTGAAGTAGCCCACAGTGATTCATTTTCTAGGAAAGCTACCTAAGTCATTAGACTGTGTTTCACTCATATGCAAGAAACTGACCTAGAAAAAGTGAAGCAAAGTTCTTCTAGTACCTAGGCTGCACAAATGAAATATTGTTAAGCTACTAAAAGGTAGTAATTTTTAAGGTTAATAAACACATCCCTGAAAAAAGCAATAAACAAATGTTACCACTAACATCTGCAATAAATATTAACATGCATATGTATACTAAGATACAGTTTGATTTAGCCAATTATCAATATTTTAAATAAACAACATCGTTTCAGATTTGTATTTTAACATGGTTTATAGAAACGGTATTTTTCTTGATTCTAAATATTAGAAAGAGTGTGGATTGTTACTTTAGTTTCCTGTGCCCATTATTCAGTTAAATGCTGAGATTAAGATATTGTGTAATTATTTTTAAGGCATATTCATTGAAACATTCAAGTGAAACAACGTAACTGAATTTGATTGAGGACCTTAGAGTACATGTAATAATTCCATTATTTCTTTTCAGTCATTGCAAAATAAGTTAGTAACAAAATAAAACCATATGTACAACTGAATAAAGAACATCCTATGGTTTAATATATAAAAATATTTACCAAGTCTCATGTGCTCAAAGGTAGAACTTGTAGGAGAGTGTAGTTCACTGGTCAAATGACCTGAAAGTGTATTTTCTTGTCCCTGACTTTTGTATTCTGTATCAGTTTCCTGACTACCATGAATCAAGAATATTATTTTCCTCATTCCCCTCTACCACACTGTTTCTGCCTTAAAGCCAACTGCCTTTGAACTGAACCCATGAACCAAAATAAAATTCTAAATTGTAGTGACAGGTATTTTGTCTCAGCAACAGGAAAGTAACTAAAATGGATTTTGGCACCACTGAATGGGATCATCACACTGACTGTTTGTGATGTGAACTGGTTTATAGGAGGTGTTTAGAGAGGTTTGGAGATGTGGTCTACAGAAACTCTACAAAGATGTAAGTTGAGCTTGATGTGAGATTCTGGTCAAAGTTCAAATACACAAAATGTTACTAGGAATACAGACAATGAAGGTCAGGCGCAGAAGGATTCACATGGGAGGGGGGATTGTAGTCTAAACAGGAATGGAGGTCATACATGTTTGAGTCAGGCAAAAAAATTCTTTTATATTTTGTTCAGGTCTAAAACTTTGCATGAGGCTAAATGTAAGGGTGATGAACTAATTAATCTGTCAGAGGAAACATCAAGGAAGCCTGAAGTTCAGGCTCTGGCATGGGCATTGTCTGTAGCTGGATCTACAGTGAGACTCGTGAAAAAAAATAAAACAGAGCCAGAGATCTGAAAATTATGAAGGCTGGTCAGAAACAAGCATCTGCAAATATGTGGTTGAGTGGAGCTTGGTTGCTGAAGAGATGTGCATGGCAAAGAATCCCAGTACTTTGCATCAGAACAAATAGGAAAAATATCTGGAGGGTATCTCAGGAATTGGCCAGATCTCACCCACACAGGCAAGTAAAATGGTAAAGTCCTTAAAAAAAAGAGACCCTCAAGTGGCTCTGCACAAGTCTTACATGCTGTCGAGTGGTGCCTTTTTGTTGAGAATGCAGCACTGAGGACTCAGTTTGGAAGACTATTCTTGCCCCTGGTCCCTTTCTTTGTTCACTGATTTCCACGGGCAAAGCAGCTTTCCTCCATCGTGCTCCTCCACCATACCATTTCTTTCTTGCTGCCACTTACATGTGGACTGAGCCCTCTAAAATCATAAGATATCTACTTTAAACCTCTCCTCTTTTAAAACTTTCAGGTTTTAGATGCTTTGTCCCAACTACTGGAACATGACTAACTAGGTAATGGCCTACTCCTTGATATAACACAAACAGAAGAATTATTTTTCCCTGTTTTACTTTTTTTGGTTTCTTTATTTTATTTTATTTATTGTGATTTTTGAGACAGGATTTTGCTATGCAGTTCAGGTCAAAGTCACTTGGCAGCCCAGGCTGGCCTCAAACTCATGGCAATCCTCTTGCCTGAGCCTCCCAAATACTGGGATTACAGGTGTGTGCCCCTATGTCTGGCTCCCTGCTTTACTTTCCACTTTAGCAAAATTCTCTTTATGATAATTTTACATAATTAGTTATCTGCTTTTAAATTATAGATTTCACCAATTGTTTTCAAAATTCAAATGTATCTTTCTTTTTTTATATTAGTTAAACTTTTATTATCGTGTTTGATGTATTTTAATATCCAATCAGAACTTTTCTTTTGGTAAGATTTCTTTACCCTGTGCTCAGAAAGTTTAAACTAGGCCTTTGCTAACTATCTTGAATATTTTTAAAGTAACTCAGTGGATGTCACTTATATTAAGAGTGTTATCTTCTTCTAAAATGGTAATTTCTTTCTCTGTATAATATCTGTGTAAGTGTGGTTATTGTTATCCATTTAAAGCTCATCAAATAGAGTCTTTTAAAAACGTTGCTTTCTACTACAATTGATGATACTCAGCAAGTATGTTGAAAGGAACTTGAAGGGAATTAGAACATTGCAAATAAAAATGACTTTTGTTATAAAAGAAAAACCTCCAAAAAGTGTTCTAGTAAAAGTCTTCATACAATTTCTACTATTCATTTTTTAAAATTTTATTTTGCAAGAAAGTTGCCATTTCTACCAAACAAGAGAAAAAAACTAACCCCATTTGCCAATCTGACAAAACTGTCTCAGCACTCATTTTGCATGTTTGTTCCATTGTCAGAGGACTACAGCAGGGAAGCCAGAAAAAATAAAATCATAACAGAATTAAAATACATGTTGTTGCTTGAAGCACTGTGCTGTTAATTTACTACTCAATAACTTCAACGAACTTACCCTGGGGCTCTCTGGCCTATGGAGAGAAGCAACATGAAGGTACCTGTGTGAATAGTTGCTTAGCTAATTATGAATACTGGCTGATTAGAGATGTGTAGGGTGATTCTTCTACTGCAGTTTTATTCCCTGTACCTATACATCTGAGTCTAAATATTGACAATGGTATAAAAACTCAATGATTTACAAGATAACTACTGAATGTACAATGGCTTCAAAATATGATTAGTGCCCATTAAAATTATAAATATATTAGAATTTGACAGATGGGACTTTAATAAGGTGGGTTCTCACAGGATTTCTGTTATTCTGCCATTTCAAGTTATGGAGAGGATAAATAATACAGCACATTTCTGTTATTACAACTCTCCAGTGGCTTCCCATTGTAAACCAAAATAAATATATTAAATTCTCCATGTGTCAAAAGGTACTCCATATTCTCAGTGATGCCTACCTTTCTGATCTAATTTCCTTTCTTTTCCCACTTAGCCATTAAATTTATTCTCATTAGTCTTAATCATGTTTATTAAATATTTCCCTGTTACTCGTCTATCTTGGATGTCCTTTTACTTGATCTTCACAAAATTGGCTTCCTCCAGGTCTCAAAGGAGGCTTTCTTTGATCATTTTGGCTAAAGAAACTCTTACATACATCACTTTCCCCTATTTATCTTTATTATATTGTCCACTTCTGTCATTTCACAACATATATCAGTATTAGAAATTGTTAATGTTTTTCATTGTCTGGATTCCCACCACACTAGCATGTAAGTACTAAAGCCTAATACTTGGTTACATAATAGACCCACATAGAGAAAATTATTCATATTTGATGAAAGATAAACCTACACTAAACATGTAATGTGATAATTTAAAAATCATTTAAGTGTTATATAAATTTATTTAAAAATCTCCACCATTAAAATTATCATTAAGATGCTATTTAGGACACAGACAAAAATATAGCAACATAAATGTATATAGGCTATCTTGGCTTTTACAAATACCTTCCACCAACTAATAATGTTAAAATATTGGTGAATCAATTTTAATTCTTAAAATACATTGTGATGTTTTATTCCATTAGTTTTTACTTGTGTTCTAAGAGGCAAAATGGAAACATCGTTTTATTTGAAAATTATCAGAACAAGAAGCCAGACATATAGGTGCATGCCTTTAATCCCTGCACTTGGGAGGCTGAGGTAGGTAGAGTTTTGTGAGTTTGAGACTGGCTTGGGTTACAACGTGAGCAAGGCCAGCTTGAACCACACAGTGTGACTCTGCCTCAAAAAAACTAGGGCTGGGAGTTTGACTCAGTGGCCTAAGCTCCTGCCTGGCAGGCGTGAGGTTGTGAGTTTGCCCTCGGGTGCCACAAAAAATTAAAATAAAATTATCAGAACAAGAAATTTTATCACTCAAAATAGCAAGGCTATGTAAATTTGAAATAAATGCTTGTGGTGACATTTAAAGGCATAATAGAAACAACAGGAAAAATTTCACTTGGGACATGGATAATTAAAGATAATAATAACAAACACAAATACACACGCTGGGCAGTCTGGCTGGGACCATTCATGACAATCTATACATGCAAACACAGTTAATCATCCAAGTAACCTCTGAGGTCAGCATTCTGTGACCTGCTTTACTGCTCAGAAAACTGAGATACATAAAGTTAAGTCATACATTTATATTTTAGAAGCTAAATGTATAATTAAACTACAGAGGGTAGAATTTGAAGATGAATAGCTGGGTACAGCTAAGAAAATATAGCGTAGTCTCTTTCATTTCCTTCAATGAGTAAAATCTTCAAACTAAAAAGCAAATAAAACAACACAGAAAACATTTTATAGATTCTTAAATCCTACAACATCTACTATCAGTTTTATTCAAGTTCATGGAGTAATGTACATAATTAATGAATAACTAAACCATATTTTCCTTTTGGAAAGTAGAATTTAACCTCAGTACAACCAGGTACGACTTATTTTCTATTGGTGGCATCTTCGGTGTACTCATACGTTCTCTTTTCTTATAAGCTTTTTCATTCTTTTTCACTCCATCCACTGAGGTGTTAATTTAAATGAAACTGTTATTTGTTCTAATTAACAAATAATAGATCAATGCGTAGAGTTAATAAATCATTGATGTGTAGCTTAGGTTTTCCTGCCTCTAAATAATTCTTTAAATAATAAATCATTTCCATAGCAACATTCTATTGAAATCTGTATGTCTTTCAAACACTTTCCTGATATGGGATAGTGAAATTAAGTTTAAAGACATAATTTACTTTTTATGTAATCATTAAATATTGTATTTTACATTTATGCCTTTATCCATAACTTATATGACCACATAACCACATAAAACATGCTTGTGTGCTTAGTGTATGTTTCTTTCCTGTTGCTTTTCAGAAGTAAAAGCCATCAGTGGCATAAGTGCCTTCCTGGAAAGTGTGATGTGTGTTTGATCCCTGGTACAAAAAAAAAAAAAAAAAAATAGAAGCCAGAGTATACACATTAGCAGATAAGAATGTAATTATATGGCAAGCACTCTCTTCCAAAATACACTAAGGTTTATGCTTTTTAAATTGAGGCTTCTCATTTTTTTTTTTTGTTTTAAAGAGAATAAATCCAAACAATAAAACAGAATAAATCCAATCAAAACAAAACCATGAAAGTGATACAGGGCTTCAAAACAAGGTAATAGGAAACCAACAATGGCTACCATATTGCCTCTTGTTATCTTCAGAATAGCTGCTCATACCATCAAACATAATAAGATCAAACAAAACAGAACAGAATGAAATCAATAAAAACAACAATGAAAGTTATACAGAACTTCAAAACAAGATAATAGCGAAACAACAATGGCTACCATAATACACTTTGTTAACTTCAAAATAGCTGCTCATGCCAACAGATATAATAAAATCAAAGAAACAAAACAGAGTGAAACCAAACAATGAAAATGATACTGGACTTTAAAACATAGTAATAGGGAATTAATAATGGCTACCACCTTCAGAAGAAAATCTCCCACAGTTGCTACAATGCACAATGTTATCCTCCAAATAGAAGCCCACACTACTGGGCTCAGGCCCACAAAGTAAATCAGACAATACAGGCATCAGCTGTTTTTTTACTTCAGTGGCTATCATCTCTGACTGTGTTTCTCCAAGTCAGCCATTTGGCCATGGCAGGGTCAGGGAGAGCTTGGCTCCTCTTGTGTCCCAGCCCACACATTGTCTGGCCCACAGGAAGGGGTTGGCCTGACTCATGACCACTGCCAGCTCACAGGAAAGGGTTAGCTTTTTCTTGGTTCTCTTCTTGGGATGCATGACTGCTGCTGGCTCGCAGGAATGGATTGGTCCTGAGGCTTCTAATTAATACATCAAAATTTTTTCTTCTACTTTTTCTGAAGTGGCTACTGATAAGAAAAACTGGAAGAATCTTCTCAGGATAGATTATTTAAATTAAGTATGATTATTTATCTATTAATAGTGACTTGATATCTGTCAGAAAGTGTTATGACAAAAAAACCTCATGTGATTAAAAAATGTAGATATTTGGGCATTAAAAGGAGAAAGTATAAGAATTTACCAAATGGAAGCAAAGTATATAGTATTTACAGTGCAAGTAGATTAATCTGATTTAGCTACATATTGTTTTCCATTTTTATTACTCTATATATTTGGCTGGTGAATTCTAAAAGGTATATTCCACATCAAGTACATATGGACACATCTGTAGTTCATAACTTCATTAGCAGCAAGATAACCAAATTTGAAAATAAAAATTATAGCATGTCTTATTTCAAAAATCCATCAATAAAATTTCTCACACTGTTTAATCTTAGGTAGACTGATAAAAAGAAAAACAGAGATAGAAGAAAGGTCAGGAACAGTGGATTCGTGCAGTCAAATTGGCAATGAAAGCTGAACAATGAGTTTGAGATCATAGTGTGAATGTCAAAACAAGCATGAATTGTTATGCTCCAGGATCAGTGTAACAAATTTGACAAACCAAGCTATAAAAATATCAGTGATTATAAAAATTGGTCAGTTACTTTGAAAAAAAGATTCTATGTTTCACATTCATTTTCTAGAAGTAAAGTTTGGGCCAGGGATTTGAGAGAGTGAGATTTGTTCTAAAAGTGTACCTCTGCAGAGACCTTTGAGATTGTATGGGAAGCAGTGCGCTGAGAACAAAAGAAATGAGCAACACTGCAGAACGAAAGACTGGCGTGGGTGGTATCCAAAGAGTGAGAAGATTTTGGGGCAAGAATAACAACAAAGAATTGTCATATTTTTAAATCTTTGGGGTACTCTCTTGATGAAAATGAGTAAGACACACAGGCAAGGCAGCTACATTCAGCCTACTTCTTCTGATCACATCTTCACCATTCTGTGCTTGTTAATCATGTACACTCTATACTGCCCTCCAGACATAGGACTGGGGCTCAGCAGTCTGTGTTGTCATATTCTCTGTGAGTATTCTGATATCCCATAATGGGTTGAAAAAATCTATCCTAGATTTAGTCCTTGACCATTATTACAGCAAAAACAACTGTAATTTATTTCAGTAGAATCTAATTTTGTAACAGATATGGATAGAGTTATCTCTTAATGGGGGTCTGTATGGGCACCAATAAAATCCACAAGCATTCTTTATGTTGTCACATATTTTTAGGTGAAAAATTAAGTAAGTTTTATTTTTTATGGAAAAAAAGTAAACAAAATTTCATAACAAAAATAGGTGAATAACAATAGTTAATAAATTACATGTTGTTATCTTTAAAGTAGTTGCTAAGGGTGCAAGATATGGGCACAAAAATTTCTCCAATATTAGCAAAAACCTTCAGTTTAGTGAACTAAGAGACACTAATAGTACAATTGACTTGCGTTTTTTTCCTTTTCCCTATTGTCCTTTCCCCTTTCATCCATTACATTTCCTTTTTCCTTTTGAACACTTTCTTCCCATTTCACAATATCTATTTTACATTTTAGACCATGTTTATTTTTTCAGTTTCTCACACAAAGGATACATGAAAGTACAATGTTCATACATGTGAGTCTGATTTCACATCTGAGTATGATCTCAAGTTGAATCCATTTGCCTATAAAACTCAATTTTATTCTCTTTATGGCTGAGTAGTATTTCATTGTAGAAAAATGTCACATCTTTTTAATCCATTTTTGGTTCATGGGCATTTGGGTTTCTAAGATTTAGCTATTACAAAGTGTACTACTCTAAACGTGGAGGCACATATATCACTGTCATATGACGATTTTATTTCTTCTGGAAAGATATGCAAAAGGGGAATAGCTGGGTGGAATGGGACCTCTAATCCTTGTTTTTTGAGTAACATCCTCAATGATATCCACAGTGGTTGTATCAGTCTACATTTCCACCAACAGAGGAAAAGGGCTCCTTTTTCCCACAGCCCCACCAGCATTTGTTATTGGTTGGTTTCTTGACGATTTCCATTCCTTCTGGGGTGAGATGGAATCTTAGTGTTGTTTTAATTTGCATTTCTTGAATGACGAATGATGTCGAACATTTTTTCATATATTTGTTCACCAATATTTCTTCATCTGAGATGTGTGTATTCACCTCAGATGCTTATTTTTGAAGTGGGTCTTTGAATTTGGGGAGTTTGATATTTTCAATTCTTTATATGTCCTAGATATAGATATTTTCAATTCTTTATATGTCCTAGATATAAGCCCTTTGTCTGAGGGACAGTTGGCTAAAATTCTTCCTACTCTGTAAGTTGTCTTTTCACTTTGTGATGATTTATTTTTCTGTGCAAAAGCTTTATAATAAGATCCCAATTTTTCATTCTTTGAAGTGTTTCCTGAGATGTCTGAGTTTTGTTAAGGAATTCCCTACCAACACCTATGTCTTCAAGATTTCTACCTACTTTCTCTTCCAGTAGATTTAGTGTTTCCATTGTGATATTTAGATTCTTGATCCATTTATACTTTGCTACCTGATGATAGACATGTGCATAGTTTTAGTCTTCAGCATGTGGAGAAACAGTATTTCTAACACTATTTATTAAAGAGGCATTCTTCCAGTGAACATATTTGACCTTTGTCAAAGATAAGGTGGTTGAGTGTGTTTGTAGTTAGATCTGTATTTTCTATGCTGTTCCACTGATCCTCAGATCTGTTTTATTTTCAGTGTCATGCTGATTTTATCACATTATCTTTGTAGTAAAATTTCAAGTCAGGAATTGTGAAACCTCCTGCTTTACTTTGTTGCACAGGATTGCCTTTGCTATTCTAGACCTCTTCTGGTTCCAGATTATTTTAGGATTGTTTTCTGTAGTTCTTTGAGGTACGTTAATGGTATTTTGATTGGGATTGCATTAAATCTGTTTAACAGTTTTGGATATATGGCACTTTTCACAATGTTGCATCTTCATATTCATGAGCAAGGAATATCTTTCCATTTTCTAATACCTTCTTCAATCTCCTTTTTCAGAGTGCTGTAATTTTCAATATATAGATCCTTTACTTCCTTTGTTAGATTGACTCCTAAGTATTTCATTTTTGTTAGTTGCTGTTTTGAATTGTGTGGCTTCCCTAGTTTCTCTCGCAGTTAGCTTATTGTTATTGTTTTTTGTGTGTTGAATTTGTATCCAGCTACACTACTGAAATTTGTGATTAATTCTAGAAGTCCTTTGTTGGAGTTTGTGGAGTTTTCTGTGTAGAGTATCATGCCATCTGTGAATGTCAATAATTTAACTTCTTCCTTCTTTAACCTTGCATTTATTTCTCCCTCTCTTCTAATTTCTCTGGATAGTGTTTCCAGAACTACACTGAATAGGAGTGGTGATAGTGGGCATCCTTGTCTTGTTCCTGGTTTTCCAGAGAAAGCTTTCATTTTTTTCCATTTAATGTGATGTTGGTTGTTGGTTTGCCATCGATTTTGTTTTGGCATGAATGAGTTTTATCAAGAATGAGTTTTTATCATGAATGTGTGTTGGATTTGGTCAAAAGCTTTTATTTGCATCTGTTGAAATGACCACGTGTTTTTTGTCTTTGGCTCTGGTGATTTTATGTATTACATATATTGCTTTACATATTTGGAACCATCCCTGCATTCCTGGAATGAATCATACTTGGTCATGTTGTGTAATTTTCTTGATTTGCTGCATTCTGTTTACCAGTATCGTATTGAGGATTTTTGAACCTATGGTCATAAGAGAGATTGGCCTGTAGTTTTCCTTTTTTCATTGGATCTTTCTCTGGTTTTGGTATCAGAGTAATGCTTCCTTCTAGGAATGAGTTAGGAAGTACTGCTTCCATTTCAATTTCATTAAAGTGTTTGGGGAGCATTGGTATTAAATCTCTAAATTTCTTGTAGAATTCAGCAGTGAATACATCAGGACCTGAAATTTTCTTGTTGTTAAATTTTAATTACATTTTCAATTTCAATGACTGGTATTGGGTTATTCAGAATTTTTAAATCATCTTGATTTAGCTTTGGTAAGTCATACATGTCCAGGAATCTGTCCATTTCTTGTGTTTCCCATCCTATAAAAGCTAAGATTTTCAAAGTAGGTATTGATGATCTTCTGAATTTCCTTAGGATCTGAGGTGATTTCACCCTTTTCAGGCTTCATTACATGAAATTGAGTCGTCTTCTTTTTATGATAAGGTTTGCTATGGGATTATCAATTTTATTTATTCTTTCAAAGAACTAAGACTTCCATTCATTAATTGTTTGTATTGGTTTCTTAGTCTCAATTGTGTTAATTTCTTCTCTAATATGTATAATTTCCTCTCATCTATGGGACATTGGGCTTGATTTCCTATTCTTTTACTATAAGCCTGAGGCACAACATTAGGTTGTTTATTTGTGCTCATTGTGCTTTCCTAATGTAGAATTCACCACTATATATTTTCCTCTTAGAACTGCTTTCATTGTATCCCACAACTTCAAGTATGTTGTATCTGTAGTTTTGTTTAATTGTAGGTATTATTTAATTTATTATTTGATTTTATTCCATGATCCATTGTTTGTATAGGAAGGTGTTATTTAATTGTCACATATTTATGGAGTTTTTGTGGTTTCTTTTGCTTTTGCTATTCAATTTCATTGCACTATAGTCAAGTGATATGCATGGGATAATTTCAATTTCTTTTCATTTAGTTAAGCATGATCTGTGGCCTAGTACATAGTCTATTTGAGAAAACTTACCATGTGGAACAGAGAAGAATATATATTAGGATGTTGTCAAGTGGAATACTCTGTAAACACCTACTAAGTCCATTCTTTCACAGGTTTAAATCAGTTCTGATATTTCCTTGCTGACTTTTGTCTGGTTGATATATCTATCTGTGACAGTGGGGGAATAAGTTTCCCTATTACAATTGCATTATTGATCATTTGATTTTTCATGTCTATTAATATTTGTCTTATATAGTTTAGTGCTGCCATATTTGGTGCATACATATTTATGATTGTTGACTCCTCTTCTATTACATATTCTAACAACTATATAGTGACGTGCTTTATCTCTTTGTATCTTTCTTGATTTGAAGTTCACATTATCTGTATACAGGATAGCTACTCTGGTTTTTTTCTTGGTTCCTATTGCATGGACTATTGTTCTCTATTCTTTGATTCAGTCTATGAATTTCCTTTTGAGGTAAATGTGTTTCTTGTATACAGCATATTGTTAGATCTTCTTTCTTGATCCATTGAGCCAGTCTGTTTCTTTTGATTAGTGAATTTAGGCCACTGTTGGAGACCACTATGAAGTGGCTCTGAGTAGGATTTAAAATTTACTAATAGGCATTTTATTTATCTGTGAGCCTGTCCTAGGCCTATGCCCCTTGTCTGGCGATGGGAGCTGATTCATAGTAAATGAACCTCTATTAATCACTGGTCCTGATTGAGACCAGTAGTGGCCAATGAGGTCAAAAATACCTCAAAGGGCAAAGTAAAGAAGGTCACAGCTGAGGACATCCTGGCTCCATAATCAGTTATGTTACTAGAGACTGCCCTGCAGGCATCTTACTTTGCAGGCATCACAGTCCCTTCACAAAGGCCATTTTGGAGATAAAATAGTTCTCCTTTTCTGGCATTCTTTCTTACTTGGAGATGTCATTGAAGTGACTCCCAAATCCTGCTCTGTTCCGGCACCTCCTTCACTGTCCCCTCTCTCTGTCTATTTGAAAATATATCCAGGTGGTTCAGAGAAGCTCTTTGTCTTAGCCCTCATGATAGCCACAGAGCCAAGAACTCTGCGGGGGCTTTGATCCTCCTGGAGCACTAAAATCATAACCACTTCTCTCATTTATTTAAACCTTTACCTTACACTCATTCAGAAGACTGGAGATCTAGACTGGGTCCCCGATAGGCCACCATATTCACTGATGGTTATATCTGATACTTACTGACTTTGTCATGTTTTTCCTGCTATTGATTCCCTACTGCTTCACTCTATTTAATTGCTTTCCATGCTGTTTGATTTCTTTCTGTTGTTGCTCTTGGAATTGTGGTCATTTTTGTCTCTGTCTAGAATATCTGTCTATAATCTTTGTAATGTTTTAATGTGATCATGAATTTCTTCAGTTATTCTTTGTCATGGAAATAACATTTCTCCATTAATTTTGAAAGATAACTTTCGCAGGTTACATCAGTCTGGGTTTGAATTTGCTTTCTTTCAGGACTTGAAATATCTCACTTAAAGTTCTTGACTTGAGGGTTTGTGTTGAGAATTCTGCCATGATTCTGATGGGCTTTCTTTATAGGTGATCTGTTTCCTTTGTCTAATGACTTTTAATATTCTATGCTTGTGCTGAATTTCTGGGATCATGATTATTATATGACTGAGTATAGATTTATTTTAGCTATGGCTAATTGGAGTTCTATATGTCTCAGTTATCTGTATGTCAGATTATTATCCCAGGTTTAGGAAATTTTCTGCTATTACTTCTGCAAGTATTTTTTTTATGTCATTTGTGTTGACTCCTGCTTTTTCACTAACACCAATTTTTATTATACTATTTTTATTTGCATTTTCTGGCATCTGTTGAATTGTTATTTCCTGATCTTTTGTTATTTTTAAAAGATCTTAACATTCATGATAACTAGCCAAGATCCTGCCTTCAAGGTCTGAAAGTTTGTCTACAGTTTTATTCAAGAATTTTGGCTAACTTTCAATGGAATCTTTAATTACCTGGATATATGTTTGAATTCCTTTCATGCATTCAATTATTTCCTATATAGGTCATTCACAGTTTTCATCCTCTACCTAGCATCATCTATTTTTTATTCTATCTCTACTTTAGATTTCTCCCTAGCCATTTAGAATATAGAAAAAAAGATAAGAAAAACAAAAAAGAAAAAGAGAAAAATACAGAGAGAAAAGAGGAAGCCACACTCACCTGCTTCTATTCTGTGTGTCTTTATTCCCAAGAACAATGTTGGTTTATTTAACTTACCACCTGTTGGCTGCTGTTGTTACTGTTGCTTCTGACATTTCATGCTACTAGTCCCACCTATCCATCTTGTGTCCCTTGGCTGGGAACCCTACTGTGTGATTGACATTCTGCCAGTGTCTGGACCTTTCTGTGCTTTTCACCTTGATCCTGGAAGCCACTTAAAGTCTTTGTCTTCCTGCAGATATGCTTGCCTGGATTCCAGCAGCCTCTCTGAATAACTTTTTTCTGAAAATCCAATTTATTTCAACTGATGTAAAAGATCATTTTAAATTTTAAAAACAAAAATAAAAGAATAAAAATGATGGTTCAGACTTTCAAAACAAATAGGAGATTAACACTGGTTATTTATTGCTTATTATCTTCAAAGCAGTTGTTCAGACTACAAGGTATATGCATAAAAAATGATCAAACAATCGAACAATGAAAGCACAATAAAAACACAACAATTATAAATTTCAATGGTCTACCATGTAACAGTTTGATTCATGTACACATTGAGCAGCATTTAGGTCAGTTTAAATATATCTAGCTCCTAAAATTTATCATTTATTTATGAAAATTCTTTATTCTAGTCCTTTGAAATGAATAACACCTTATTTTTTTCCCCTGTGATCAACCTTCTGTGTAATAGCACAATGGAACTTCTTATTTGTATGTAACTATAACTTCATATTCATTGGTCAACCTTTCCTTATTTCTTCCTCCTTTACCCTTCATGACATTTGGTGACCACTAATCTAGTCTCAACTTCTTTTTGATCATCTTTTTTCGATTTCACATGCACAGGATCATGCAGTATATATTTAGCAGTCCTTTAGGCATTGAGAGAAACACAAAGAACATGCAATAATTAGTGTGAAACATTTTGAAATTTAGGAAGAAAAATAATTAAAATTCAGTTTTAATGGTTAGATTTTAATTATTTCAATTAAATGACAATAGCCAACTAAAAAGTAAATTTCAACTAAAAACAATAACCAACTGGAACTAAACTGTGTATATGTAAAGCCTCACGCAATTGTAACAATCTATGACTTTATACACCAGACTTGAAAGAAGTAACTCTTTTACTAATAATCTCCTTGCAATTAATACTAATTTTAAAGCATTATCTTTAGGGTAAAAACAATGAAAAACAATGAAAGGAAATGAGAAATTAAGAGAGGGAGGGAGGAATACAAAAATAAAAAATTAGTTTATCCCAACCAATATTTATTTTCACACAGTGAACAAGATGATCTTCCTAAGCTAGGCACTGTCTTTCCATGGTATAGCACAATTAGTAAATGTCAAGAAAATTTTAAAAATTAAATTAAATGTTTTTCTTAAATATTTAAATTGCATTAAAAAATATGCTTTCTCTTTCTCAAGGATCTTTGTAGGTATGTTCTTGCTTGTTTAAAATAATTACCCTTAAATGTGTACCAAGTATGGACCTCTCATCAAGCAATAATTCCTCATAGAAAGTGTACTTCAAACTTTAGACATAAATATCTTAACATACTTGATTATTTCAGAATGAATCTTCATTTGCTGCATCAATTTCTCCTAGAATTTTAAGCCAACTTTGTGTGAATAGTGTATTAATTTCTATTTTTGTGTATTAAGCTATAAAATCTGGGAAGCATTATTCTTTTTGAATCATCAATTTTTGTAACAAACTCTATTAGAGGTTAAACTATGATAAATATGCAATAGTGAGTAAAGGTCCATGAAAATATTTAATATTTTAGAAATGTGTCAAAGACCACCAAAAACACAAAAAGAGTAGACCACCTTCTAAAATTGTGTATACAAAATCATTTTTCCCTGCCATGCTCCATATGCATAGAGCCTCATAAATACTTTGATTATCAAGCTAAGCCTCTGGCATATTTTCAAGAGGATATGCTGATATTGAACTCAGAGCATGTCACAAGTTAAACATGAACTGAGATATACCCCAGTCTCCTTGGCCCTATATCTTTATATTTACTTTTGTGAAATTCAGGTAGTTAATAGAGATTGATAGATGTCTTCTGGAAAGGTACTTTCATACTGGAAAAAAGAGCACTATCATTACTCTATATAGAAATGATAGTGAATCACTTTAACTTGTGCCTTACGTAGGTACATATTATCTCTGGCTTCTATAATTGAATTCATTAGAAATATGATAGAAAATGAGAGTGAAAAAAGACATCTTTACTTAAGGGTATTAACATTTTAAAAACCTTTATTTCCACCACTCAAACTGCTTTTAAATTGTCATGAGCAAGGGAACACATTCCTGGTCCATTTTCAGGACATTAGGTGAATTCTAGCATAGACGAGGTACGCTAGGCAGGTGGAAGGCCTAGAAACTGAGGGGTGTTTTTCTTCCCAAGAAATCTGCATCTCATTGTCTACATCCTTATACAGTGTCCATATCAGAAATATCTTCCTTAATAAATATGTATTAAATAAAATTCAAATGAAATCATTGTCTTCTTACTCCATTGCTTTTCTAATGCACCTGCTACCTAACACACTTTGTGGTTAAACACTAAAATCAAGTTCAGAATATTTGCTATTTGTATGTTAGGTTGCTTCACTATGGGGATTGATATTTGAAGGTAGGCAGTATTGTGATTTAAGGATTCAGGCAAACACAGAGACAGGTTGAATATAGTTGGTTATTCTTGCACCAGTTCTCATTATGGGAATTTTTAAGAACATAAATTGTGAGGTGAGGTGTAAGTAATATGTTTAGATATTCCAGTTTACTCTTCATTTGTATATACATGTATTATCTTAGATCACTGGTAACATTTATAAACAATTTAATATGATTACCAAAATTTTCTGTCAAATTTCTTTTAGAGAAATGCATCTGTTTTTGCTATTGTCTAGAACATGAAGAGTGAAAAATTTTCCCCAAACCCCATATTAAATTCTGAGTTCTAAATGATGCAAAGCGTACTCATCCAGTTAAAAGCTGGAACTAGACTCAGAAACAGGATTTTTTTCTAAATCTAAAACGTATCTTCATTCACATTAACATTGTATAAATAAAGCAATGATGAAATCCTCTGAAACAAACTACAAAGCCTGAGTTTATTTTTATCTGTTTGTATTAGCTCTAAAAACAATGAGTATGAAAACTTTGTCAAATCCAAAGTTTGCAAATCAAAATTCCAGGAAAATAATTTTAGGATGTCTATTAATTAACAATTCTAGAAAAATTGTTGCTGTTTTTGAAAAATAGGGTCATTATTTTGTAAACAGGGTAGTTTTTCTTCAAAGAACTTATAAATTTGTCATAATGCCTTATCTCGAAATATTTTATATTTTTATCCCTTCTATATGTTCACAACCTGCAGACTACTCTAACATAGTTATACATTTTATATACAAAAACATGAAAATAGCATTGATATAAGGCTTTTACATCACTCATTTCAGGATTTTCTGACTTAGGCAATGTGTAAAATTTTGCAAGTACTAGACTTACTAACTCATACTACCTTTCGAAGGGTGAAAATGAAGGAAGTAAATGTTGAAAGATTATTCTCAGGTATCTATTAAGTTTTTTTTTTGTTTTGTCTTGTTTTGTTTTTGGGGTGTGTGTGTGTGTTTTGAGTGACACATGGTTTGAAGTTTTGTTCTCTATATTTTCAAGGGTCTTGGCACAGCACACTGTCTTAGAAGATGCAGACTATGTGTTCTCCAAAGCAAAAGGGTCAATATTTTTACCACTAATTACAAAAGACTCAGTATCCCTTGTGGAGGATTAGGGCTCCTCTGTTCTAACAAATCACTGGGTGTTCAGGAATCATCTCCGAGTGATGGCTAATCTTTAAGAGATATCAGTTATTCAAATCACCCACTGGGGTATGTGTGCTGTAGGTTCACCACCACTGATTCTATCCCAATGCTGATTTTCCTGCAAGAATCAAGACCCCATTCAAAGATTGTCTGATCTTCTATCAGTATCTGTGAACTGTGGCAGACTGTCTTATTGACAAACTACACAGTCCTTACTAGCAAGTCAAGCAGAATTGTAAATAAGATGATGGTGGACAGATATGCATGGTACTCAAAAATGTATGCCTTATGAAATATGATCACTATTGAATAAAATCATCAGAAGATTAAGTGTTAAGTGGCAACAAAATAAAAACTTCATGGCCTCAACATGGTGTTTTTAACAATCAGGAACTTTTATAAACTGGATACCAACAGGTGACTTCTGTGAAACTAAGAGGATATATAATTTTAAAAATAAGTTTAAAAATAATATTGTTTGGAATCATGCATTAATTCACTTAAAAGTTTAGATGAGAAAATACAGTAATTTCTTTCTTTTGTGAATATTTTTCATACAAAGAAACTGTGTTTACAGCAACACATGATAATGATAACACATCTTCTCTAAAATGATTTAGTAAGTTCTGTGATACTAGATGATGGTTGTGAAAAAGGCCTGAATTCTTGATAATTGAAACATATAATAACTTTGTTACCACCTTAGCCAGAAAGCAAGGATCAGTTGGCACTGTCAACTGTTTTCTCTACTTAGTTGTACCAAATAGTTTTGATTTAATAGATTATTATTTATCATCACAAATTGGAATAGAAGGTAGAGAGATAGAATTTAAAAAGAAATCATATGTGGATGGGAAAGTTTATTTGTAGAAGAAAATAGCAAAGACTTTTTACTTGTAAAATTTTATAAGATCTGCACCAAAAGGTAAATATTGACAAAGCAACCAAACATGTACACACACACATGCAAACAAATAAACACAAAGAAGGCAGAATTATTCATTGTAAAGTCCCAGAAAACCTATTTGCCTTCCCTTTCTAAGGAAGATAATCCTCTAAGTTTTCAAGTAAGTGGTAGAGAAGAAATAAAATATTCCAGGTCCCATTTTTTATAACAACAATCATTTTCCTATTTGAAAAATATTCTCCATTAAAAGTTGTCAGTATTTTTAAGTGGAAATTGTTGGCTTTTAGTCAAACTGTTAAGAACAAGAGTAAAGAAAACATAGCCTGCTGGAGGGAAGAAATACATAAAATATTAAAATCCAGGTCTATTATAAGGCAGACTGAATGCAACAACTATTCCAGGTCAAAAGACAATGCCCAGATAAGCCAAGCATATCTCAGAGTTTAAATTGAGGAGTTTTTTTTTTTAACTGCATAATGAAATAGTATATTTGTTTCCTTTTGACTTCTGTTCATATCAGTTTCCTCAAGAACATATGGAAGGGACAGGCATCTATTCTATACTTTGTTATCAATGCTCTGGTCATTTAATTCTTAATCTCCTACTTTCAGGTTTTGCATATAAAATCACTGCAAAGGAAAAGACATGAGAGAAAATGTGGGGAATTACCAAATAATTATTTTCCTGTTTACTTTTGGGTGTTCCCTTCAGAGATTAAACAAACATTACATGCATTTCTCCTTTTCCACTTTATTATTAGACATGCATGCCTATTTTCTCTAAGAATTGTGAGATGCTTCTGGTTTAGCGAGTGTGTGCAAGAATGTACATTTAATAGTAAACAAATAGTAAGAATCTTTCTTTACAGTAGGAACTTGGTAACTTTGGAACGTTAGAGACTAAATCATCCCAAACTGAAACACTTACCTTGTTCAGAAAGAATTTCTTTAGGACACTGAATCACAACTGGGCAGCTGAACTAAGAAAATACTTAAGTGCTAAGATTAAATGACTCTTTATATACCCTTTAAGAAGGAGCTTATTATCCGTGGTTAAGAACAAGATATATTTGTACTCCTTTATATGAAATAGCCGCTAATTACCAGTGATGATGGGTGGGGCAAGAGGTAGGATAAATAAAATAAAAAATAGTTACAAATCCTTGTTGTTGAAAAGTAATAGATGTTTTTGTTTCCAGTGTTATACTTTTCAGCACATGTTTCTTTTCCAAGTATGGCATCCACAGACTGATATTAAAATCAATTTGTATTTCCTGAGAACATTCAATAGGTAACTTGGACTATTCCAAAGTGAAATACACAAAGCACTTTTTTATTTAGAGAGGGAAAAATTCAATAGTATTTCCTAAAGTAAGTCCTATGAAACCTGTGCATTTAAATTAACTTAAGAGCTCACTAAAAATACAGGCTCATGGATAATAGTCCAGAATTTCCTTGTCATATACTGTGGCATTAAATTTGAAGATTGTTCATTTTAGCTCTCTACTCAACTGATTTTTAAGCATGCCAAATTTTCGTAATATATGTATTTTCATGATACAAGATTAACTCCACAGCTACTGTGTTTCATTGTTAATTATTAATTAATAAAATTTATAAATATTTTCTAAGCATGTTTCAACTAAATTAATTTATTGTTTATGTATTATTTCTATAATTATTTTTGAGTACTATATTCTAGATATTATTTAAATTATTGAAAATAAGTCAACAAGAAAGACAACTTCAGATGTCATTAAAAAATGCAGCTATTAATCATGTACATGTGGCAACACACCTAGAGTAACATCTACAAGAAGTATGTTGTGCTAAAAGGATGTACAAAAATAGTGTGATATGACGTTGTGAATGATGTCAGCCTGGAGTTGAACTAAAATATGAAGAGTTGATAATGAGTAAAGAGAAAAGAGTGGCATTAGCTTAGGAGAAAAACTAGATTGTGCCAGGGCCATATGCAAGTGGAGAGCATGAAACTTTCAAGAAGTAATTCTACATTGGTTTGTACAGAGACAAAGCAGATCATAAAGAGGTTACCTTGGAGAGAATGGTAGAAGCAACACTATGCTAACCTTTTTGTTCATACCACGTGCTATGGTTTATACATTGTGTCAACTTGAGAAGTCTAGCAGCTTACTTAAGTAACTCAGCAGCTCTACATCCTGGGGTGTAGAGCACAGTTACCTGGTCATTGTTACAATTTGAGAAGGTCAGAAGTTTAACTGGGAGACTCAGCAGGGAGGCAGGGGTCTTACTTGGTAAACATCCTCATCCTGTGCAAAGGAAGGCAAGGATGTTTGTGAATGCTACACCCACCCTGGGAGGGGGGGGGTCCTGTGTACTATATAAGGGAGGAGAAGAAGCTTGCTCTTGTCCCGTTTTACTCTGGCTGCTTTTGCTGTGCTGCTGCCTTAAGGTGTTGTTCCTGTGCCATGCCACCCTGCCTTGGAGTCAGCTGATTGTGGACTGAAACCTTCAAAAATTGTAAGCTAAATAAACCTTTCCTTCCCTAATTTTGGGTGTCAGGTGTTTTGTCTCAGCAACCAGTAAAAAGTAACCAAGACACCATGGAATCCTAGTTATTCTAAATGTGACTCATGGCTATTAGAAGATTAAACAGAGATGATAACATGAACCCACCACTGGCAGAATGGTGTAGCAAAGCAAAGCTGCTCACCTCATGACAGCCAGGGGGAAGGAAGGAGGGTGAGAAGGAGGATGGGAGGGTGAAAGGGAGAGAGAAAGTGAGAGAGAGAGAGAGAGAGAGAGAGAGAGAGAGAGAGAGAGAGACCCAGATCCCGAGACCAAAGGTCACATCTCCATGATCTTCTCCCTTCCACTAGGGCCCTTCTCCTGTTTCCACTAGCTCACAATTTTGCCATCATATTATCATTCCATCAGTGAGACGATCTAACTGAATTTAGAACTTCATCTATCCAATTACTATGCAAAAATTCATTTCCAAAAACAATAGCTTTTTTGGAAACATTTTCAGTGTAAACCATAAAAACAAATACAAAGGAAGTTTGAATAAATACCTTTTAAAAGCACAAAAAAGAATGATAATAGTAAAAGAGGCAAAAATTTCTGATATGTTATAGATATATCTGTACAAAAAAAACAGAGGATAAAGCATGTGGAGATTTAGTAGTGAAGCCCCTTTTGCAAATTATATATGAGATTAAAAAACTAACAGTAAATTTTAAAAGGCTTAAGACACAGACACCAGGAATACAGGTACAGATATATTTTAGGTAAAAAAAAGCACTACCCTACCGTCACTTCAATATGGAAAAATTTACCCTGGTTTCTTGGGATGACTTCAGCCAATTTCAATATTTTAGAATATGAGCAAATTTAATCAAAAGTCAAAGATATCTCTAACAATGCATTAATACAACTAGAACAATTAAATAGTGTTAAAATGAGTTAGAAAAAAGAATATTCAGAATTTTGAATTTATAGGAAATAAACCTGAAATAAAAACCTGTAACTAAAGAAAACAACCTTTCGAAAGAGCTCTCCAAAATTATTTTTGTATCAAACATATGATGATATATCTTGCTTAGTATCATATGTAAAATTTTTAATTATAAATGACATCTCATATGAACAATGATTGCAGAAAAGTTGTAAGAATTAGATGAGAATTAGAATCTTGTTTTCCAATGGGGAAATTCAGGCTCTACCAAATTGTAACCTACTCACGTTATATACACATGCAGAAGATTCACAATCTTAATAGGACTTAATTTCTGCATTTTTACTTGGCCAATGTTATGAATAGATTTTTGTGTTTTTGTGCTTTGTTTGGTTTCTTCTTTTAATGTAGCCTATTAGATTACCATTTGATTGTAGCATATTGTCTTATAAGGCAGAATTAGATTCTTCTCACTTAATCACTTCCGTTTGCTAATAATTTCAAATTTAGAAAGGAGTCTTAGTTTACTGGTGTATAAAAAGCACAAAAAATTACTTATATATGCAGTACAAGACTGTTCCAAGTAAATGTCGATAATTTATGACAATAAAATAAGAAAAGAAAAAAAGCTAATTTTCTCTTAATCAACTTCAGATTAAAATAACGTATAAATATCTGATTAAAATAATGTATAAATATCATGTTTACTATCTATTTAAATAATGAAGGTAGCAATCTCATACTTTTTTACAATTACTTCTTAAAGTTAGTACTGCTATTATTGTGATTTTGAAAAGCATATTCATTCACAGACAGTTTCAAAGGCTCTCAGAAATGCTTATGATCTGTGGCAACCACTGTAGATTCTCTGATTACCTGTCCAGTTGATAATAGCTCAGGCCTCGCAGAAAATTTGGGATCCAACACTTTCACTTGAGATTATTGGGTTACGTTTTTCTGTCTTCAGCAGTATGTGTAATGAAAGGAAGAGGATATCTCTGTAACATCCCAGTCTTCGGTCTCAGCCCTTGATTTACTAAATTAGTCTCAAGAAAGTCTCTTCACGCTGTTTGCAATGATCTTTAACTAGCCAATTTCAGTATGTGTAGCACAAACCTTGCTTACTAAAATATGACACAAGAAAGTAGATAAAAAGAAAGAAAATGACTCCTATGACCATTTACTATGGAGCTTTAGTTAGATGATCTTATTTATGGCATTTGGTCAATCATAACTGGCTTTAGTTACATATCCCCAAGAAACCAAATGAAATGATTATAAGAAAAAATTCCCTTTTCACTTTGTGTCTTAGTTACTTTTCTTATTGCTGAGACAAAATACCCAACATACAACATTAAAGGAAGGATAGGTTTATTTTGGCTCAAAATTTCTATAAGTATCAGCTCATCGTTGGCTGATTCCAAGGCAGTGTGGCATGGTAGAGGGGCATCACAAAGGTGATCATGGTGAGCAGAAGAAAGCAAAAGGAGTGAAGAAACAGCAAGTGACAAGCAACAAGCAGTGACACTTTCTGTCCCTTATATCTTATCCAAATTGCTCAGTTTTAGGGTGGGTATCACTCACACTCTAAAGTGGGGCAGCCTTAAACCTAAGGTTGCACCATAAGTCAATCCCAGTATCACATTTTCAGTCTCAGTAACACACACCCTAGTCCCAGCCACCTCTGAGGAGGATTTGGGGAGACATCTAGACACAAGCCATAAGAGTTTGTTTTTCCAAAGTAGAAATTTCAACATATAGGGTATTCCTGAGTTTACTTGTATTTTAAATGATTTATTTTCTTTAAAAATTTCCATCATGCTCTTATATCTTCGTGTGTTTACCCCCTTTCTTACTCTTTCTTTGTCCTACCCCACTCTCAAATCATAATGAATTCTTTGAATTTCACTTCAGAGATAAGAAAAGTTATGCCATGTAAATGGGAAGAACAGCCAATATAAAATTATTTATCCCTGGGAGAATTCCAGTGGTACCATGAGGCAGCAGAATTCTACGATAAACTGCAAACATCTAAGTATTTAATAGAAATCCATATGAACTTGGACACATGCAAACCTGAGTGAATTGTCTGTAAGAATTGCATTCCACAAATAAGAGAAACAGGAGGGGGAAAAATTTAGAAAATCAAGCCTTAATTGTTATGCAGAGTTCAAGTTTTCAGCCTTAAGGGGTAGAAAACACTACACAGTAGCTGGTGCGTTATTTTTTTTTCTATTTTAATTTCATTATCTTTATTAATGAGCAGTGGCATCCAAGTTGGAGTGACAATTTGGCAATTTAAGTTATACCCAAATTAATAAGGATCTTAAGTAAAAGCTCCAGGATTTCAATGCACATATATCTAGATGTCATAGAGTCATTTTTTTTTTCTTTTCCCTTTTGCAGCACCTGGAATCAAACTCACAACCTCGCTCCAGCCAGGCGGGCACTTAAGCCACTGAGCCAAACTCCCAGCCCTAGATTTTTGAGGCAGGATCGCACTATGTAGCTCAGGCCGGCCTTGCGCTTGCATTGTAGCCCAATGCAGCCTCAAACTCACAATGCTCCTCCTACCTCAGCCTCCTGAGTGCCGGGATTAAAGGCGTGCGCCACCAAGTCTGGCCCCCATAGAGTTAAATTTGGGAGTTGATGAGGTAGTTGATGAGGTGATACCTTATATCACTTAATATAGGGACTACAAGTTAGGAGGAATAACATCTATTCTGGAACTTAGCTTTAAAAATTACCCATAACTTTTGCTCTTCGAGCTGTTTTTTACCCTTACATAGTATTTATTATAGATTTTGGATCATATATACTTTCTCAGTTTCTTACACTAGGGAGATAATACGGTATTTATGCAAAAGCAATTGGGAAGGGAAAAGGGAGAAAGAGAAAAGGGAAAAGGAAAAGATATAAATCTGTGCATATGTATATGTAAGATAACTAAAACGAACACACTGCTGAATGTATTCGTTATTGAGAAAGAACAATTAATACTCATATGATTAGATCAATTTTACATGTCTATATCTGTTAATATAAGTAACCATTTTAAAGATAATGATACGCAATATTGCAATCATTGTCAAGTTTCTATCATCCTGTTTTGTAAACCTGCAAAGCTACTGTTGTGCATTTACTCTAGTCGTTTGTTTGTCTCTTTTGCTTGTTGTTTTTGTTATATACGTCTTTTTTTTTGCTTAAATAAAAGAATTAAAAAAAATAAAAATTACCCACAAGAGATGAAAATTATTTAATTTTCTCTGTTGA
Source organism: Dasyprocta punctata (assembly GCA_004363535.1). Classification (NCBI taxonomy): domain Eukaryota; kingdom Metazoa; phylum Chordata; class Mammalia; order Rodentia; family Dasyproctidae; genus Dasyprocta; species Dasyprocta punctata. The sequence goes on along the minus strand of RJWM01008119.1, from coordinate 40,895 downwards.
AAAATGCAAACTATGAGATATTTAAACCTGTGTATGTGTGATTTATTGCATTTAAGAATAAATTTGCATTGTTTCCTGACATGAGAAACTGAAAAGGTAAATAAGTACATAATGGATATTAAAAAACAGTAAGAAAATATTTGAATGGGAAGAGGAATAAGGAGCGGGCAAGAGAAAAGGAAGAAAGGGCAAAGAAAAACAAAGAGAATTGAAGGAAAAAATGGAAACAGAGCTTTTGTAAATAGGGATGAGAAGAGGAGTTGAAGGGAATTGTGTTGATTGGGGGAAAAATAAGAATCAAGATGTATTATGTAAAGGTACAAATTTCCTATGATGAACGTAATCATTATGTATAAAACTAGTGTACCAGTAAAATTAATTTAAAAAAGAAAAAGAAAAAGAATAATCAATAAGGCTAGTACACATGATGTTTTAGTCATATTATTGAGTGTATGTAAAATAGTGACTGTGATAATTTAGGAATGATTCAAAAATATTTGGTTGTCACAGCAGATACGGATTCTTCTTGTACCTTGTAGGACTACCAACACCAATGATTGTACAAAACAAGGTAATTTAAAAAGATAACCCCACAGTAAATAATTATCCAATCCAAATATCAATCATTACTACTGAAGACTAGAAACTGTTGCCAAATTAGTTTATAGATAAATCTGGGTAGTCGAATGTTCTGTAATTTTTAGATTTCTTCAGACTTACAAGAGTCCTAGAATGATAGAAGAGCATTGAAATATTTTTAAAATAAGGTCCTGACATTTTGTTGTTACATAGCATGGCACATTTTTATGAAGTTGGACTAGAAGATGACAGCTATAATTTGGGTAAAGATAAATCTGTATGATATTAACAACAGAATTTTGAAGCCCAGTGAGAACTTAGATGCCATCTAGTAAAACTTGTACATCTTAAAGATAAAGAGAGAGTCAAAAAATTAAATGTCACATTACATAATAAGTAGTAGCTTTAGTTTACATTGCATGCTTCCTATATTCCCAGTTACCTCTTTAGCAGCCCAAGAATTTTTAAGTGACTTTGTGCAAGGTGTTGAATGTCTCTAATACCTCATGATCTCACTTAAAATGAGGATTAAAAAAACTTTGTTGAAAAAACATAGTAATGAACCTGTTACATAAGCTTTTAGAGAATGAGAGCAAAGCATAATTCACCTAGGTCTATCGCAGGTCCAGATTAAGTAACTCTGACATTATCTTAATGGCACAACAACAATTGTGACTCTCAAAAGGCTCATTTATGCACATGCTCTGCATTTAAATACCAGTATTCACATCTGTTTGGTTAGGATTCCAGGCACGTTGATTAGCCTCTGACATAATAAAAGGTAGTGCTTAATATTGATATGAACAATGAACATTACATAAACCAAATTAGACATAAATACCATACCTTGGGATAATAATCGAAGAGGAATAAAAATAACCTTCAATAAACCATTGTTCTAAACATAACTGTAGAGCTAATTCTAAAAAATCATTTACTCTCAAAAGAGGAAATGGAATGTCACTAGGTTAAGAATTGGTGAAATTACATAAATAAAAAAATAACAAAGCACACACACACATATATATGTATAAACAAATGACTAAATCAAATTTCAGAAAATATTTATCATAGAAAAAAATTCTGTCTTATAATTTGTACTTCTTTAACAATAAAAACCAGTTTATCAATATAGGAAAATGCCATGATTGCAATTTTCACCTGCTAGGCACTGCAATATAGATTAATTCATAACGTAGCTCAATGATCGGAAAAGAAATAAACTTGTTTGAGGTCAAACACATCCATGTGGTGATAAAACATAATGACTTCAGAGATGAAGAATTTCAGAGACAATATACCATGTGATTTTCTATAGCAAAACAAAATCATACAAATATCGACATTTCGTATGTCCAGATTCTCATGAAATCCTATATTGACAAATGCCTACATTAGGCACCTACCTATATTAAAATTTCTGGAAGAACATATTTCTTAAATATTTAAGGAAAGATAACAAAATTTGGGGCCACAGCTTTGTTTTTTGTTTTTTGTTTGTTGTGTTTTGTTTTTAGCTTCCCAATTGTGCCTTATCAGATAGTGTGAGAAGTGTAATATCTATTTGCATTTATTAAAATAAAGCAAAACATACTCTAAACACCTGTATGTTCTTCAGTTAAATGTATTTCAGTGTTTGGTATAATGGAACCTGCAAAATAGCATCTAAAGAATTCAAGAAAAACAATTTTTCCAACATTAGATATTCTTCATTTGTTCTTACAAAATCTGCCCTGTGTACATTCTGTGGCAGGATTAGTGTTTCCTGTGGATTAGATCTAAGCACATTAAATGTTAATGTACAAGAAAAGTTGATTTATGTTGCAATGTAAGTTTAAGGTTTGAACTGACAATTATTGATTAAGAACTTTTAAATACTAAACTTAAAATAGAATTTTTAGGAAATACCTAAATACGTGAAGACAGATTTGTCTTGTTATTCTACATGCAGTAGTAAAAATTATTTTTTGAGACAGTTTATTATTCTTCAAGGATAATAGTATTTTTCTCTGCTTTTAGGAGAGAAAGTGTAATTAAATCTCTCAAGATTCTTTGATTTGTAGGAAATGGCAATCAGGTTCAGATTATATCACCTCAGAAGTTCAACTACATTTTCTTTTATATGTTTTGTGATGAACTCTCTGAAAATTTTCTGTTGAATATTTGTTCTAAAATGATAAAAGTCATACAAAACTGATTTTGCTATTATCGTTGAATACTTTCAGTATCTATTCATACAGAAATTACTGTTCTTGAGAAATTATAATTTAGTGATCCCAATGTGAAATGGAAGAGAGACCTTTGTTAGACTCACAATAGTTAACCAGAAGGTTATCAGAAGATAGTTCAAAAATATGAAATAAAACTACATTTATTGTATAGTCTTAGAAAATTGTCATTTAAGAAAATAAAAGAGTAATATGTTTTCTTATCCTTTCAAGCCATTAAGCCTCCTTTCAATTTCATTAGTTAATCTTAAAGGGGTTTTGTATACCTCATCTTTAATGTTAGTCTGTGGTATGCAATTTTGTCAAATCAAATGGTAAAACTAAAAGGAGACACATAATAAGTAATTTTTATTCAACTCAATGTGTTCTTGTCTTTATAAAATTTCACCATTGCTGAGAGTTTATTCATTGCTATCATCAATTCCTGAGAAATAGACACAATTTGAAAATATTTTAGAGTCCAATTTGGTGACTTTTTAAACTGAAATTTCCTTCAATGAAGTAATAATAACCAGAGAAGACACCTGTACAACAGGAGATTAAGTTACTCTCTGGAACAAATGTGATGAGATGTGATGCTTATTATGTAAGCACAGCAGTGCTTTTGGTCATCCATCAAAGCTCTTCCCTCATTACTGTAGCAAAAATAACTTGCTGGGAATTTGTCCACTTTTTGCTCAGAGCTCAATGAACCTGGATGGAGAAGCACGTAACATTGGTGATAAAAGAACAGTCATGAAATATAGAAGTGAGAACAACATTATAGTACCCTGTTTCTGGAACTTTGTGGTATGCTTAAAATTTGAAATGAACTAATGCACAGTGTATTTCTCTTCAAGGAAAATTATCACTAAACCCTGTGAATAAAGAGAATTAGCATAAATGTCCATCAAATTCTTCTGTACTTGTTTCTAGAATTGATACGTATTGAAAGGATTGTTTTCCCCTTCAAATATCTTCTGATTCTGAGTTATCCTATCTCATGCAGTAAAATCTTCCTCTCTTATTACACTCCATTCAATTAAGTTGTTTCTTGTATCCAAAATTTTCAAAATTAGACTCTTAAAATATTCCTAAAATATAAAACAAAGATGGTTGGATTTGAACTGAGGAATCCAACAAGCGACCCACAAAAATGAAACTATCCACCTCTTCATTTTCTTTTCTTTTTATATAATATGCAAGATGAGATGGAATCATGTCTTTCATAGCCAGTTAATTGTAATTTCAACAATTTAAAGAGTTAGAATGAGAAAGCTATGCTTTTTACAGTAGCAGACTATTATCTTAGAATCCTTAATTTGCATTTTGTTCATTTCATTTTTATCATTATGTCCAAGTCACACAATGCATTTCCTTCCATTCTAATTGTTGTTATATCTGGGTTGATTTGGAGGATCTTAAAATTCTTGGATTTCTTTAATTCTACTTGTTCCTTTCTCCAGAATATTGTTCTTCTCATCCCTGTCTAAAGCAGAATACTTTAGTGGGTGCATACTGTGCTTCTGTGTTCTAAATATGAAATACACAGTGACAAAAAATTTTAAAAAACGAAGGCTTTTGTGTTCAGTGAGCAGCATTTGCACAGCCTCTGGATTAATGTTAGCTTTGAAGCCACATGATGAGCAATAGAGGTTTCTCACCATGATACTCATTAGCATCCCTTTGTGACTTGCAAGAAATAATTTGCACAGTCCCAAGTTTAATGCTAACCCAAAGCTGCTTTGTTGAGTGATAGCTTTCTCAGCACAATAAACTCATTTGCTTTTCTTTTGACTGACAAGCAGGGAGCAAAAGTGATGCTCATATACTTCCTTTTTTCGTGTGCTTGTTAGAAAAATCAGCTAGACCTAAGATTTCATAACTCTACTGGTTTTCCTAGTATGTGACAATACGCTTAGAGATTGGCTTTATAAGCCAATCTGAGTTGTTTTCAAATATGAAGATAATATTGTCTCACAATGGGGATGCAAAGCAGCAATGTTTTCCAGGCTACTCCTCATAATTAAAAAAAATGTATTTCAAGATCCCTCACGTTACTCCTTTTCCTCACCTTGCTTTGTTTTTCTCTTTCTTCTTATATAAAACAATGAAGTGCTATGTACCTCTAGCCTGCCTGTCATACCCTACCCTGCATAGATGAATACATTAATGTACATGTCTATGAGTGTTGACATGCAAAATCCTAAAAGGCTAACAAAAACATAACCTGATAAATAGATTATTGTAGTCAACATTACATAGTAGAATTAATCTAAAAATAGTTAATTTATATATTATATAAATGATTTGCATTTCAAGAATATGGAAGGAAAGGTAGAACAGTAACAACATAGATTATAATATGCCTAACAAAACAAGTGCATTGAACTAGCTACTGAGTTAGGATATATTATGGTTCACTTCTAAAATAGTCCCTAAAGCTTAATATGTTTGGAAGTTGATTGGACTAGAGGGTGCTAGAGTTGATCTGCTGTTAGGAGGTGGTGCCTGGTTGGAGTTGAGTCATTGGCAATGTCACCGGGGAAGTAGTTGTCTGCCTCCAAGAACTTCTCTGCTCCTCCTGCTTGCTGGACACCATGATAAGCTGGTTTCCTCTGCCAGATCTTTTCTCCATGCCACTTCTGCTTTGGAGCCAGCTGACTGCAGATTGTCACCATGAGCCAAGGTAAGCCTCTCTAATTTAAAATGTACTTTTTGGCTAAAGTGTTCCAGCTCTGGAAGAGTGACTAAGCCAGGATGTTAGGCTTGGATTAATCAAACCAAAAGATTTGAGTAGGACAGTCACATTTGATGCCTTTTTGTACACAGTCCAAATTTTTCAGTCTAAATCAAGGTTGATTAATAGTAGCATTGGAATGGATGTTGAAGACCATGTCTTTTACTCTTAACATTTACCATGATCTGTAAATTAGTACAGCCCATGTACGAATAAACAAATTCTCGCTTTATGTGCTGTTAGATTTGAAGGAAGACTTGTTACTTTTCAGATGGAAAATACAGTAAAACTTTGGATTGCGAGCAACTTGTTCTTTGAGTGTTCCTTAAGATGAGCAAACATTTCTAAAAACTTTTAATTTGATAAAAAGTGATATCTTGCAATGTGAATAATATGTGATGTCAAACATCACATGAGCACAATGGTTCCTCTCCCTCTGTTCTCTTTCTCTTTCAAAATCTCTATCTATCAATCTATCTATCTATCTGTATCTTTCTCCTTGTCTCTGCAGAATTGTGGGTGCTCATATTATCCCAACAGTGAAAAGTTATTGTTATGGTTTCTGTCTGGATGTACCACAAAAGCTTCATGCAGCCATAGGGGCAGGCTTCTAGAGTTAGTGACTGATTCATGGTCCAATGCTGGGATTATGGGTCTGAGTGCCATTCCCACCCTAAGGCAGGTAGCCTGCATATAGTATATGGACACAAAGAACCTTCTCTAGTTCCTCCCCTTTTTGCTCTTGTTGCTTTACTGTTTTCCACTGCCATGAACTGTTGCTGCTGTGCTATGCCACCCTGTCTTGGAGCCAGTAGATTATGAGCTAAAATTTTCACAAATTATGAACTAAACAAGACTTCCCTTCTTTAATTTTGGGTGTCAGGTATTTTGTCTCAGCAATGAGAAGAAAGTAGCCACACAGTTACAGAAGAGGTCTGTAGAAGAAGGGTGAAAAAAAGATGGAAGAATCCCTCACTTCAAATGAGATTAGAGAGATGCGTAACATGTACAAAATTTTCCAGAAAAAGCACCACCCTAATAAATCGGTAACAGTCTGAGTAATCAACCTGTTTAACAACAACGTAATGCCACATATCCATGAAATCCTCAAAGTAGGAAAAAGCAAGTGTCGTTGGACAGATTGGAACATGAAAAAGTAAAGATTTCTTTGAGCCAATAGATAGCAGTGATTCCATTAAGGACAATGAAAGTCATCCTACACAATAACTCTCCTGTCTCTTGTCCCCCTCAGATGAACCAAGAAGTTTTTTGAAAGGTAAGTTAGCTTGTTTATTTTTCTTTCTATTTTATATTTTCTGTATTATTTTTATCATATAACAATATCATAGTCATTTTTATGTGAATATTTTTAGGTTGTTGAATAAATCATATGAGTTTCCATTATTTCTTATGGAAAATTTGCTTTGATATACATATGGTTCGGGTCACAAGCAAATGAATTATGTTCACAAACCAAGGTTTTACTACTTTCCAGACCCACATGGTAATGGCAGCAGAATGTAACACTACCACCTTTCCCAGACACTGGTGTAACTGTCAGTGATACTGTGGAATTATGAGAGATACTCAATGCAGCTAGTCTGTGGCTCCTTAGAGGATTCAAGAGTAAAGTAGATATTTAAAGTTTTAAAGATTTATGAAAGATGTGGGAAAACTAAAGGTCAAAATTACTGATAAGGAACTTATAAGATAAAAGGAGAAAAGTAATGGTATATGCTACATGTGCATGAAGCTGAAAACCTTACTGTTAGTATCAGAAGGCAGATATGGCAGATAACATTTAATGAAGGCAAATTTGGAGAAAGAGGAACAGAGAGAGAGAAAGCCAAGATTGCTTACTGTTCCTTGGGAGCTGACAGAATTAATTGGAGGGGAGTTTGCTTTAGAATAATAGAAATGTTCCAAAATTAGATGGTAGTGAGGATTACACAAATTTATAAATTTCCTCACACCTACTACATGCTGAAAAATGAATTTCTAGTTATATATAAAAATAGTACTTCAATAAAACTGAAGATTGGTCTAGCTTTCTCACATTTGTTATGTTGTAATGTTTGATGATTGTATAATTATTTATTTATTTTACATGTAGCAAGTACATTTTCTTAATGCTGTAATAAGTTTTATCAACAATATACAGGTGAAAATGGTGTATGTACATATTTAGTGAAAGAAAAGCAAATCTTCATTTCAAAGGCAGTTGAAAATGCAAGCCCAGCTTGCCTGCAGTAGATTTTAATGTTTATCATCTGCTATTGAGGACTCAGTGGTTTCACTGCATGTGAGAAATTGAAACATAGGCAAGTTGAAGACGCATCAGATCAGCTTCAAAAGTTATAATTACTTTAAAAACAATGTTTGAAGTATATATTTAATATCTAAACCTGCCATGTGTTTATGTGTACATTCTTTATAGCATTATTTTTCAATTATACTATGATAATTTTATTTCATTTCTATTTTATATCTTCTTGATCACAATTGAAAAGTGAAGCAATTAGTGTCAATACATTGATTACTTCAGTGGAAGTACTTCACAAACAAGTGAATGTGGCTATGTTTTCATCACTGTAGCCAAATGCTGCAGATACCAATTTAATCCCAAGAGAATTTGATTTTGTTCATCAAAGTGATAGTACCTAACTGTGGACTGAAACCTCTACAAATTGTGAGTCAAAATGAACATTTCCCATTTAAATTGTGAGTGTTGGGTATTGTCTCTCATGGAAAAGAAAATGACTAAGACAAATCTGGTATCTGAGAAATGAGATCATCATTATGATTATACTTAAGCATGTAGTTAAGATACCTGTATATCTAGTTCCTCAGAAGGAATTTAGAACATTTCAGAGATGCTGGCTGGAGAAACAGCCTTAGAATGCTGTAAGCCTAGCTTAACTGAAGATTCTTTTGGAACTCAGAAGATGAGAATGCTGAAAAAGGCAATAGTAAGTACCAGGCTCAGGAGGTTTCAATTGGGAAGAATGATGAAATTGGCAGTTGTACTAGACGCCATGTGTGTTATGCTCTGGTTGAAAACTTTTCTGCATTTTGTTTATGTCTTGAGACTTTACTGGAGATGTAGATTAAGGAAGGCAAACTAATTAATCTGATGGAGGAAATTTGAAACCAGCCAAATATTGGAGCTTTGGCATCAATATTGTTGTGGGCTTTTAGCCAGGTTAATAGTGAAAATCAAGAGTAAAAAAGCCATTTCAAAAGTTTTCAAGTTTTCCAAAAAGAAATGGCCCACAAAGAGGAAGCAGAAGAAAGTTTGGTTGCTGAGAAGATTAGCACTAAAAAAAGCAATTACTTTGGATCAGGAAAATGGAAAATAATGGCTAAGGACATGACAGGAATATGCAAGACCCCTTCCTTCCCAGTATCAAGAGTGAAAGACTGTAAACTTTCATTTGAAGTGACAGCCCCAAGGCCCCAAGAGCAACAAAAACCACACAGAACAATGATGCCCCTAGATTTGGTTGCCAGTGCTCAACACTTCAGGTACTCAGAGGCCTCTTTAACCATGATGTAAAAGGATTTTGCTGCTGCTCCAGGTAGCAGGAGACTGGGGCATTGTCCTTATGCCTCTGATTTTACAAGACTTCTGGGGTCATAAAGACTCCCTTGAAGATTTTCAGACTTTGGCAGTCAAGTAGTGTGATTCAATTTGTGAAGCTATGAGAATAAAGCTACAAATGCAGTGGAGAACTCAGGAAGCTGGAGAAGCCAGGGACATGGAATATCTGAAGAAAGCCACAAAAAGTGAACAAAGCAACCCAAAAGAGAAACCACAAGGGCTACAGCCATCCATAATGTCACAGGAGTGGGACTATCCAAGCCATTTGGAGCTCACATTTTTGCCTTGAATGCTGAAACAATGAGGTTGAATTCTTGATCATAGGGTTTCAGTCTTCATTTGGCGCCATTTGTTTTTATCCCTCTATTTCTTAGTGGAAAATATTTACCCTGTGCCATTTTATGATGGCAGTATTTCACTCTTGATTTTTTAAAATAGGGACTCACTGCTAAGCATTTACCTTCAGTTTCAAGGGCAACTTTGGACTTGGATTTTTTATCCTTTAACTTTTAGGACTGTGGCAACATTTCAAGGTAGATTAAATGTATTTTCCCTAAAGAGATGTGCATATATTTTGGGGGCCAGAGGAAGAATGTTGTATTTTATGCCTAGATTTTTCCCAAGGGCTCATGTAATTATAGGTGGGGCTTTTCAGAGGTAATTGAATTGTGGGAGCATTATAGCTGACTTACTGTCAAGTGGTGTGAAACTATCAGAAGAGGTGGGTCAAAGTGTGCATGACCTGGAAGGTATTTTTTCCCAGCTTTTCCCTCAGTCTCTCTTTGCTTCTTACCCACTATGCCATTAGCACCTCTCTTCCACCATGCCTGTTTGACCTGTCATCTGACCTCAGTACCAGCTGACTCTGCATTGAAACCTCTATGGTGTGTTAGGCAGAATAAACCTTTCAGGTATCATGCATCATAAATGAGAAGTGACCAAGACAAGCAGTATGTCCAATGTCAGACTAGAATGTTATAAAAAGTATTTCTAAAAGCAGGAAGCAAGAAATAAGAATCATTGGAAGGAAATTTCTTAGAGCTATATAGAAGGTACATTTGTAAAAATAACACTCATATGTAATAAAAGTTTAGTTTACCAATGTGAGCAGCAGCGTAGATAATCTCATAAGTATTGCGTGAGATAATATAAAAGATTACATTATAATTGTGAGATACTATATTATAATTATAAAATATAATTAGATATTGCATAATTTCACTTATATATCAGAAAAGCAAATATAGAAATCCATCAGTGGTTCAGGGACTGGGAGTAACTTGAAGGTATAAATGTAAAGGTCATAAAAGAATACTTAAACACACTCTGGGTGATACTAAGTACTCTGCTGACAGATAGTATATATTTATCAAAATAACAGATTTTTCTAAAATGTTAGCAAGAAACAACACTGGAAATTCAGTATCAAACCTTAGATTCCATAAATGGCTTATTCTTGGCCAAATATTTCTGAGCTCGCCATACAAACTGGATTAAAATGTTTTGATACCTGTTTCTTTTGTCACCAAGCAACTACTTTTTTTTTTCCTTGTAGAGATGTAAACTAGATTCAAATAATTTCAGGCTTGAGCCTTATAAACCTATTAATTGTAAAATCTCCCAAAGTACAATGACCTTTGAACATATGTTATCTCTTTCCAGGAAATTCCTTAAAGTCTTGTTAGTGAAAGTCTAGTTGTGAAAGCCAAACAGGGCTCTTCTTCATTTTTCAGTGATATGGTAATTAGATTTCAGAATATCTAACTCACCATGATGTTTACCATCTAAAGTTGTGCCTTAGTAATAGAGCAAACCTATTTGGAAGACAATTGATTTATTATAATGGCTTGATTCCAGATGAAATTGTGTGGCATCTAAAGGAAACGCAATAGTCAGTTTATTTCTTATATTTTAACTTGCTTTGTATGTAGGTGTTTGACTTATTCAAAGCAAACTAATGATATAAAAAGAACACAAGTACTAGGAACTTGAGTCATAAAAATAGCATAAAGTAGGCAATAAAATGATGCGGGAAATTACAGAACAAAAAAATGAACATTAAAACATAAAAATCTGGGCTCCTGTTGCATGGGTCTCTGGTGGAATCTCCTAACATTGTCTCATCCAGCCATCTTCTTGATCAAAAAATTTTGGGTGGAGTTAGTATCTTCTCAATATGGTTTCAGTAGAGTGTATCTGAGTGGGGAAGAGGATTGTGTTAAGAAATCCTAGTTTATGGTGTTTGACAAAAATTTTGGATGGCAGTGAACTGAAAAAGTTTATGACTTTTTAGATGGGCATGAATTCAAGGAAGAAAAGTTTGGTTTTATAGTGATTTACTGGTTGTTTGCAGTACCTGATAAGACTCTTTTCACAAAGGATCCAAAGCAGGCATTCATTGGTGTTGTACCCAGAAAACTGTCTCCAAGTTTTAGGTTATGCAATAGTTATTGAAAAGGAGGCTGAGAAAATGTTTCTCATAGCTGTTGATGATTAATAGGTGTTGATGCTTAATATGAGCATTGTACAAGTCCTCCTTTGATACTTAACAAAGTCAGCTGGAATAATGCAGAGTCTAGGATTTGGGTATGCTTCCCAGGAACATTGGACACTTAGTTGTCAGTTTGTAGGAAAAGGTGTCTGAGAGAGTTAACCTTATTGCTATTAAAACCAATGCATAATAAAATGTATTTTGTCTATATAATAATATATCGTTTGACCCTGGGAAAGGAGAAATTATTGATATATGCTATAATATTGAAGAATCACAATGTAATTTGTTGAGTGATAAAGTATAGCATATGTTGTATAAAGACAACACAGCATACATTGTATAATTTCATTTTTATAGAGGTCTAGAAAACTAATTTCTTTCTTCAGTGATAGCACACTAGAAGTTTTCTAGTTAAAGGGCTAGAATATGAAGAAGTATAAGATGGAGAATAGGACTATTTTGGGAGTTTACAATGTTCTTCATTTGCTTTTGTGATGGTCCATAAGTATATACTTGTATACAAAAATATTAAATGGCATACATCAAATTTGTGCAATTTAAAGTACTTTACTTATAATTCTATAAATATTTTCTTATGTAAATATTCAACACTAACGGGTAAAATAAAACTTAGTTAAATATACTGCTGTAGCATGGAATTGTAAACTATTTTTATAAACAAAATTATTAAGAACCTTAAATCATGAGGTTTACATTTAGTTCTATTTTAAAACTATACACACACGCGCGCGCGCACACACACACACACACACACACACACACACACACACATATATTTACACACACCATAGAGGAGATACACAACTGTCTTTAAATCAAAGTTACTAGCTCATTTCAAAAAGTGCAAATGTTTAAATATTCATGAGAAATACTACATAAAAGTACAATAATACACCATTTATAAATCTCATATCCATTAAAAACTGTGATGTCATTTTAGAAAACTTTTTTACCTTAAACCAAGATTCGTTAATTTTTATCTTGTAATTGTAAAATAAAGGCTATTATTCAAATTCATTTGTTCACATTTTAAAATGAAAGAATCATAGTTATTTTTTCTTTATGCTTCTTAGACATTTTAAGTCTCTGAATTATGTATTCCTAGTATTCTCTTTGTTATGATTTGGATCTGAAATGTGCCCAAAAATTATTACATGTGTTAAAGGTGAGTGGATCATGAAGGGCCTGTGTACATTGGTGGACTCATGTCTTGAAGAGTTCTAGCAGAATGTGCTGCTAGGAGGCAAGGTCTGGTGGGAGTCAGGTCCCTGGAGTTGTGACTTGGAAGGGGACCTTTTTGTTCCTGTCGCCTCCCTCTGCACTCTGGTTCCTGGCTGCCTTATGTTGAGCACTTGCTTTTTTCTTCACCAGGTTTTAGAGCCAGCAAACCATGCACTGAAACCGTGAGCCAAGAGAAACGCTTCCTCCCTTAAATTATGTATGCTTAATATGTTGTTCTAAGGATGGGAAAAATAATAAAAATGCATAATAAAAATGATTTTTCTAATCAAGTTTCTTTTATATTTCCTGAGTGACAGTAAAAATTAGATGTGGTTAAAAATGGCTTTAAATGAATACTAAGTAAGTTGAGTTTTGCTTGCATTTTCAGCTATGGGTTAAAAAGGAAAAAGTAAAGCATCTGTAGAGACAGGCCTAGGTTCTCAGACTGAGGGAGAAGAATGGAAGACAGCTGAAAAGTTGACAAATTAAAGCTGGATAATGTCACAGAGTTTGGGCTATGATTCTGAAGGATCAATAAATGTAGTCGGTCTTTTTTTTTCCATTTTCCATTTATCTTTAGTATGTGTTACATAGATCAACCATAATAAATTACTATGTCTTAAAACAATAAAAATTTCTGAACATTCTAGAGGATAGACCAAAGTCATGCACTCCAGAGAGTGTTGCCCTGGAAGGACTGTAGGGAATAACCTTTCCTTCTGGGTTCCAGCTTCTAGCAATACTGATCATTCTCATTCCTGTATCAGTAGTTGCATTCCTCCAGTTTTTCCTTTTAACTTCACAGTGTTGTCTTTCCTGTGTTTCCTCTTTGTATCCAAATCAACCTCTCTTTCCCTAGTAAACATAACTGTAAGCAGATTAAAACCACACTTCCATTTGATTACCTCTACAAAGATCCTGTTTCTAAAGAAGATCACATTCCACAGGTGTTAAGTGAGACATAAACATATGTTCTCAGAGGCACTTATGTCTACCTACCATCCTTTTGCTAGAAGTGTTTTAATGAATCAGTGTTAGAATTTGAATTATTTTAAAAGCTTTACCATACCAATTAAGTCAGGCACATGATTTTTAAGCTTCAATTTTCCTTTCTTTGTCTTTTAAGACACCCTATAAATGAACTATATCTTCCCTCATCAAAAATAACCCCAAGAAGCCACAATAATCAAAAAACCGTCCTAGGTTGAATAGTACTATTTACTCAGATAAACAAATCTATTTTAATAATTGTATGTACACTACCACGCATAGCTTCCCCATTCAATAATAGGACATAAGTGAGAGTGAAGTAGTCTCATCAGGAATGTGCAGTGATAACAATGATTCATGAAAGTTTTGACCCTATAGAATGCAGTTGTTTTTTTTAAAAGCCAACACTAGAAAAGTTATGACAAAACACTGAGCTGAACAAAGTTTTCCAACCAAAGAAAACCTTTCTTTGGTTTTCAAAAAATGACATGAAGAAAACTTTTCCATAGGGTACCTTTCTGATGAGACTCTCTGAACTCCTCTGCCCAACCCAAGCTGTTAAATTCAGACATAAGATTCTCTTTATACATCCCTTCTAATACACAATGCATAAGACATACAAAATTAAGAACAAATGTGGCAGAGGGTTAGAAGCCAAAATTCACTGAAGATGCTTAACTATGATGAAAATATCTTATCCTTAGTAACAGAGAGTAAATATGACATGGGAAGGAAGAACAAAACCTTCAGGGGCCCAGTTCAGAGTGTGTACTTAATGACCTTCAAGACCCGTGCTTCTTCAGTCAATGGAGATACACAACATGTCTCAGATATACATACTGATACAAAGTCAAGGGTCCTGGTCCACAGCATTAAAAGCTTCAGACAATTCATTCAAAGGGATCAGTATTCTAAATTTAAAACCAGGAAACCATACATATTCTCCAGGAATAAAATTGTTTCTTGAGCATATAATCTTACAGGAGAAAGACTTTTCTAAAGCTGCAATAAAAATCAAATTGTGGAAATCTGTCAATTCTGAAAAATAAAAAAGTTATAAGAAAAAGGAAAAAAATTCTTAGAGAATCATTCAAAGAATGTGAAAGACATATAGGAAAATATCTGAAAATAAATGTATTTATATTTATTAATAATAATTTAAAATAACTCAGTATTTCAGCCAAGATAAAATATTATAATATTTTGTTATACCTGATACAATCTCTGATATTTAATTATTTTAATCTGTAATTTCACTGTTTTATAGAGTTTGCATAGGTATCATTGGTTAGGGATTACATGAAACAGAAACCCTAAATTGGAATATACATTTGAAAAAGAAAACATTGGAAATGTATATCAAAATCAAAATTTATGCAATATGTCAACTAGATATTAAAGCTCTGAGGACAGATCCACTCATTTTTATATCCATTAATACCAATATTTCATTGTTACTATAGCAACATATGAAACTATTTTGAAATATTTTTGTGTCAAATTAAAATATTTTCTTAAAAATAATAGGGTAAATATACACTCATATATATGTGTATAAAGTTATATGAATACAAGACATAACGTTAATATAAAGTAACAATAAAGAAACATTTGTATTTTTTATAAAGACATATTTATCTTCCTAGAGAGATGTTGAAATTTTTGCTGAAATGATAAAGATAAATAGGTGATAACTCGTGTTTTTGATACTGAAGACTGGGACATTCTGTTCTAAGAGAGTCTGACTTTTTAGGCAAAATTAATTTGTACTGTATAAGTTTTTGGTACTTACATTTATAAGTCTAAAATTTTAAAACATCATAGTTATAAAAACTGAATCATTACCTAGGCCTAGAATATTCTTATTATACCTTAAATTTGAACCTTTGCCAACGTTGCTTACCAACTCTGATGTTAATACTTTCCTAATGAATCTCTGGAGCTTCGACCTCTCTGTTATCTACTCCAGCTGAATTTTCCTGTGTCTTGCTTAGATGATCCTGTATGAAAACACTGTGTATTTATTGACTTTTTGCTCATCCTAAACATTATCCACATCTCATTCAAAAAATAGCATCTCCGTATCAGAATTATAACTCTGACAATAAAGTAGATTTTATTATACACTTAATTCTCAATAAAATATGTAATGGTGTTAAAGGAACTCTGAACATATTACAGATGAGACGTGGGACTCATAATTATAAAAAAAAGTCAAAATAATACAACTTTATTTTGTCAGTTTTATGATTTTGTGTAACACTTGATTTTGTTTGTGACTGCTCATGAAGGGTTTTTGTGGCTCTCAGAAGCATCACCATTGATATCAGTGTGAAGAGGTCTTCAAAGATATACCCAAAGAAAATATGCCATGAGATAAGAGAAAGTAATATATCAACTACTAGGAAATACTGATAATAATGTGGAATAAATGACTGTGACAAACTTTGATTAAAGAATGTTGCAGCAGTTCTCTATTGAAAGTACAACATCTGGTTTATAAAAATTTTTTTCCTGAAAGTTTTAAAAAAAGGTTGCTCTGAAAGAGGGAAGAAGACTTTAGTGTGTAACTTTAATGTCTTCAACTATAATTTATGTCACTTCAATAAAGCCATTACTCTGTAATCAAAAGTTCTTCCTTTTTGTTTTACAGGAAGATTGAAATTGAAATTAATACCTTAATGTAGAAGCATGATGAACTGCCTGTCAGCGAGGTCCGTGCTTGTACTTTTACAAAGTTCAGTGTCTAGTTCTTCATGGGTACTATGACTTATCTCTACCAAAATCATTTGTGGCATTATAGAAAGAAAAGAGATGGTATACTCTTAGCAGCATATGGAGATTCTTGTAGGTTCACATAATATCTGCTGCAACTCTACAGCTTCAGACAATTTTATGTGCACATTTGTATCATTTATTACCCAATAATAAGAAGCCTAAAATGAAAAAGCATGGACGTAACACGCAAGTAAAAGAACTGTTTTTAGACTTGAAGAAGTTCATTACTAAACTTGAACATGGATACTTTTATGCTACAACCTATATCCAGCTTAGTATTATTCAAATCAGTACTGAATATCTTATCACCACTTTTTTTCTCAAGGTATGTATTATAATGGATCATTGTTTTGAATATAAACATCATTATTTTATTTAGTTGGCTATATTAATTAAAACAATCTTCTATAGTGTTTACTTTCAAGATGTTATACCTCATGCAGTCAGTAAAATAAACGTGGAAACAATGATTCACA
Source organism: Dasyprocta punctata (assembly GCA_004363535.1). Taxonomy (NCBI): domain Eukaryota; kingdom Metazoa; phylum Chordata; class Mammalia; order Rodentia; family Dasyproctidae; genus Dasyprocta; species Dasyprocta punctata. The sequence goes on along the minus strand of RJWM01008119.1, from coordinate 23,788 downwards.
ACACATTAGATGTGTTATCTTTAATACGAGAGTGAAAATTTTAACTAGTGCTTTTTTTTATTAACTTATCTTTTTCAAGGAATAGTAAGATATTTCATGACTGGCGAGAAATGCAGGAATAGTAACTTAGATTTCTATTGTTTATTAATAAAATTAGTAAACCACTCTTGCCAAACATACCTCATAAATGTTCTGTGATGATAAAACAAGATGAAGAATGAAGTACAGTCTAAACTGCAACTAGCATGGATATAAACTTTAAAACTGTTAAGAGTTGTTAACCAATAAGATTATGAATTTAAATGTCAGGTTTTTGTTTTGTTTTCCTCTATTATGCTCTTTTTTATTCATTCTCATTGCAACTGTTTTTAATCTTTCCCCTAAACTATCCTATTCTTCAAGTGGTCCTACTGTTCAAGCTTTCTTTAATTTTGAACAGTTGTGGATGTATTCTGGAAATGAGTCTTCTATCAGCCAGCTTGTTATCATTTGTACCAAGTGGTTGTCATGCACAATTTAAAAGAGCAAAGTGTATTTTGGCCCATGGTTTCAGAGGTGTTAGTTCACAGCTGGTTGGTTCCAACCAGAAAGGCCTGGCAAAATGATACAGTGGAGAAAAGCTGCTCAACCCCTTTCAATCAAGGCTTTACCTTGACAAGAAAGAAGGTAAATTCCAGAGAGCAAGAGCCGGAGATCAGATAAAATCTCCAAGGTCACATATAATCTATGGTGTTACCCAGACAATGCCCAAAATGTGCTTTACTAATCCTTTTTGAAATCTCTCAAACCAATCAATGTAACATTCAAGATTAACCATCCTAAATTTCAAGGAGGAGTTGGAACTGTCCATTTACTACTCTGCCAAAATCATGAAATGGATTTCTAAAGGACTAGCTGATATAGTTTTTTTCCCTAAGTTACTCTAAAATGTTCATATCAGAAAAGTACAATGAAGTTGCTAACACAAAACTGCAACTGGATGCAACTTTTACGAATTTCCATGGCAATATACCTCTGCTGTGTCACTGTCTCGGTTACTTTTTACTTGTTGCTGAGACAAAACACCTGACATACAAACTAGGGAAGGAAAGGTTTATTTAGCTTACAGTTTTTGGAGGTTTTAGTCCACAATTAGCTGGCTCCAAGGCAGGGTGGCATGGCACAGGAACAACACTTCAAGGCAACAGCCGAACAAAAGCAGCAAAAGTAAAAGGAGCAAGAGCAAGCTTCTTTTCCTCCCTTATATAGTACACAGGACACCCACCCCCCCGCCAGGGTGAGTGTAGCATTCACAAACATCCTTGTCTTCCTTTGCACAGGATGAGGATGTTTACAAAGTAAGAACCCTGGCTCCCTGCTGAGTCTCTCAGCTAAAATTTGACCTTCTCAAATTGACACAATGGCCAGGTAACTGCTTATGCTCTACACCCCAGGATGTAGAGCTGCTGCCTTACTTCATCAAGCTTCTAGACTTCTCAAGTTGACACAATGTATAAACCATAACAATCCACCCCTTGTCAACTTGGCAAAGAGATACATATCCTTAAATCAGTCTCCAGATACAAGGCATGCTTATTCTTAACATTTTGCAACTTGAGATTGTAACACATCTTAACAATCCTTAAGAACCAGCATTAAGTCTACCCACACTATATTACATTGAAAACAACATTTTCTCCTTGGACCCCCAAAGACTCATGCACATCCCTTTATGCAAAAGGCATTTAGTCCATCTGCAAGAATTGCCAAAGTCCTAACAGTTTCAGCTCTGCTGAAAAGTCCAAGTCCCAAATCTCCTCCAAGATCTATGGCAAACTCTTACCTGTAAACCCCCTGTACAAATGAAAACCAGGCTAAACACTTTTAACATATAAAGGCACAAGACAAACATTGCCATTCCAAAAGTTACAAACAGGGGAATACAAAGCATCAGAACCAAAGCAAGACCAAAATCCAGCAGGGCAAACATTAAGTCCTGTATTTCCAAGTGAACCATTTGAGACAATCTGTGGCAAATTGTGAGCTCCAAAGGGCTTGTGTGGTTCCACCCCCATGGCACTTCTGGTGATTTTAGCTCCCATAGCTTCTCTCTTGGGCTGACTTTGCTCCCTCATTGCAGGTTTCCTTAGATGATCCATGCTCCTGGCTTTTCCAAACTTCTGAGGTCTCCATTGCACTTTTGGCTTCACATTTATAGCTTAACATTGCCTGGCCTCCCAGGCTTTCTGAAATCGAGGTGGAAGCCTTTTTAGCCTCAGAACCCTTGCACGACATGGATGATGCCAAGGTCTGCTGCCATTTGGATCAGTAGCCAGGCTCTCCTCTCTCTTGACTATAGGGATCAAGTGCCTGAATCCCTGGGCACCCTGAACCTGATTCTGAGGAACAGATTCTCTATGCTGTCTTCATTCTGGAACCTGGTGCTGTCGCTGCCGCCATTCTGGAACATGATGCTCTGAGGCTTTCTCCTCCAAGCAAAGTCTTTCACTTTTGCAGTTTTGATGCTGCAAAGTATGGGGACCAGCTACCTCTTCCTGGGATGCCCCCAGGCCATCTTTTTTATTCTGTTCCTTCTCAGCAATGGGGATCTCGGTTTTCTCCTTACAGTCCACAGCTTTCCGGCCAAACTCATGTTTTAAATTATCCTGCTGGGCTCTTTGTTTTTGCTCTCCAACATAAATCTGGCTAAAAGCCCCCAACAATAGCCATGCCACCGCTTCAATATTCCGCTGCCTTGAGATTTCCTCTGCCAGATTAATTAATCCAGTGTCCTTAATCTCAGTCTTAGGCAAAGTCTCTGGACACGAGCAAAATGCAGACAAACTTTCTGCCAAGTCATAGCACACATCATGTGGAGTCCAACAACTAATGCAATCCTTTTTCCTAGCAGAAACCTCCCGAGCCTGGTCTTTACCAGCAGGCTTTCTATCAACCTTCTGGTCTCCTGAGTTCTGACCAGAATCTTCCATACAAAACAGCCTAAGCTGTTCCAGGACTATGGACTCAGGTGACATCTCTGAACCTTTCCAAACTCTTCCCATAAGCCATTCCCAAAGGCTCTTGAACCACATGGTCAGGTTAGTCACAACAACAACCCCACTCCACTGGTACCAAATTCTGTCTGTCACCAACCTGAATTCTTATTATCTCAAGCATTCCACTGAATTTATTGATGCATATTTCCCCCCGAATTTGTTTACACAAGGGAATAAAAAAATTATAGAAATTTGAGAGTCTCCTTAGTCCATTTTTTGAAATGATACTTGGGGATCATATTAGCCCATTTTCTGTTGTTATAACAGCATACCCAAGCCTGGATACTTCATACTGAAAACTCATTTATTTAGTTTATAGTTGGGCTAGCTGAAAATCCAAAATCGGCTGGCTCCACTTTTTGTCCTCCAGTATCTTGGTGGATGACATCAAAATGGGAGGAGTAACCACCAGAATAACCACATGATGAGACACGAAACAGTCACATAATAAGAGAATGGGAGAGGGCAGTCCTGCTTTTTTATAATAACTATTGTTACTAAAACTAACTCCCCCAAAAGATAGGAGTTCATCTCTTGCAAGTGCAGTGCCCCAAAGACCGAAGTACCTCCGATTAGCCTTTACCTCTAAAAGGTGCTATCATCTCTGTACTATATCACACCAGCACAAACCTTTCAGTATACAAACCTGAGGAAAAAATCATGTTCACACCATAGCAAGTATTAAGTTAAACAGTGGTTTAACTAGTTTATGGAATGTAATTAGTACCATATTGTCTTTAAAAATGAAATTCCTACTCTCACTCAGAGATTTTTTGCTGTAGTATAATTGGAATGATGATAACAAAGATAAAATGATATAATTACTGATAATGATGATGCTTCTAAATTAATACATTTGTTAAAGATGAAAATACTAACAGCCAGCATTTTTGAGCAGTGTTACATTGATGATACTTGATTTGAAACATTCTCTAACTGCAACTCTTTACTGCCAAAATTTTGCAAAATGTTCTATTTATTAGACTGGGGGTGCAAGAGTCTATAGTCATAAATTCACCATCTAAAAGACAAGTGTAGTCTATTGGAACCATAGAGAACAGCAATCCATTATCAGTGCCTGTTAGAGTTTCTATCTAGATGTCTCCCATGAGCCTTCTGCCACTACAGGCAGGGCTTTTGGAAACTGATTGACACATGGGGATAATAGAGCTGACTTGCTGGTAGGAGCTGGAATCTGGTTGGAGAGGATGGTAGGGTTATGTCTCTCTCTGCCCCTCTTTCTCTGAAGTTCTCCTCTCCCAGTCCTTTCCTCCATGCCTCCCTGCCGTAGAGCTGGCCAGCTATGAACTAAACACATGACATAATATAAGCTTCTTATCCTTTAAATTATGGGTGTCAGGTATTGCATTTCAGTGACAACAATGATATTTTGGATTATACATCACTTTCACTTTCTAAACTGTTCTAAATCGAACTTCACATTCATAACTGCTTTTCTGAAATCAGATGAAATTTATGCCTCTGCTGTCCCTGAGTTATAAAAAGAAAGAAAAGGAAAGGAAATGAGAAGAATAGAAAAGAGAAGACAAGAGAAGAGAAAAAGAAAAGAAAAAAAAAAAAGAAAGAAAAGGAAAGGAAAAGAGGTCCCCCTAAGAAAAATGACACTTTATAGATTCTGATCATAAAGGACAGCTTTCTCATTGTCTGTCACACCCTAATCAGAAAGAGCAAAGCTGGCAGAGACTCATCTCTGATATAATGATTATATATCTACAGCACATTCTAATATTTTAGTCCAAATCATACATATTATGATTACATGAATTGATATATATTATATTAATTGATACATATTAATCAAAATATGTATATTTTGGATGAAGAATATTATTGTGTAAGTCTTTAGTTACATTTGTGAAAATACAAAGTGCAGAAATCTGATTCAAAGACAGGGAAATGACGATCATTTCTATTTCTATGCATCTACCTTCTCTGATTTTCTGCTTACCTGATTTTATTTTTAATTTTATAAGTTACCCATGGTAGTCATTTACAAATAAAATGTATGAAAAGTTAATGATGAATAAACAAGTCAAACATTGTACTAAAAATATATTGGTATATAGTACATAAACAATTGTCAAAACGCATTGTAACAAAAATTAAAGATGACATCTTTTTATTCCAGGAGTTCCCCAATGTAACAGCTACATTACAAAGAACTAGACCAAGTATAAAATTAATATGTGATGTGATAAATATATATCACTTAAAAACAGAATTATTAAAATAAGACTTCTAAAATCCTAATACTGGAGAAGTGCTTTGAGATGGTTGTCTCCAAACTCAGATTGAAAGAAGTATAGGCCAGTCTTTGACCTTATTCATAAATATTGAGCATCTCAATATTTACCAGAAACAAAAATTATTCAATTAATATAGAAGCATGCATTATAACAACACACAAAATTAATTATATTTCTATTTTTATGTTCATATCATATGCCTATAGTATTCAGGTGCTTACTAGACTTTTTGCCATGGTGATCAATTTTAAATTATCAAAGTACAAGTGTGCCTAATTTGCAAGATTCATAGAATAGATTTAAAATAATCCAGACAGAAAATTGGCTAACTTTTTAATAGTGATATGGGTGGCCTGAGACTCATAGGCAATACAATTTTAAGCTAAATGTTCATATATATATAAATTTGTATATAGTCACAAAGATGAAACTGTTTGTTCATAGTAACCTATAATATTGAACGCTTCATTTTTCTTACACTGAGAATAGATACGTATGATGAGTACACAGTTCACTTCTATTTTCAATAAAATGAAAGTATTTCAAAATGACCACAAAACTCTCCATTTTTATTACCTTTGAAATTATAGCAAAAGTAAAAATGCTGACAGTTCATACTTTATTTTTATAGGCTATATTATTAATTATATATTGTATACACATTCTAAACACTAACATAGCTATGTCAAATAATTTAATTATCCACCATTATATAGTTGTAACCTATGTCATGTGACATCATATATTTCTGATTTCATTGTTTTTATGAAACAATATTAACACTTTTTTATGTAGCAATTAAATATTTGAATTTCCATAAAAAGAGATAGTGAAGTATTTTAAACCACTATTTAAAAGCAGATGCAAAATATTGTTAATTTTTATAGAGTTCAGATGCACATTTACCTTTCTTCACATATTAGGAATGCATAATACATTTTCCTGTAATGGAATAAAATCAATAGAGTATTAAATAGCAATCTTGTGTCTATGCAATATTCTTTTAATTGTTGGAATTTCAGAAACTGGATTATGAATACTAATCATAAAATATAGTGCTAAACATAAGAAGTCACAGAGCTAGAGAAACATTAATGATGCAGGCCTACATTATACAGAAATGTTTAATGCATGGTTTTGGCAGAAGGGAACAATCTATCTGCTCCTTATATAGCAATAACTCTTGACTTTCCCCACTGTCTTTTTAATAAAATTATAATATTAATAAATTAAAATAATATGTCATAATTTATACCAAAGTTCCTGTCTTTGTAGCAGTGCAAGCTTATTACTTTCATTTAAGGAAAGTACCAATTCAGTCTGATGTTTAGGAAGCAAAAGATATTTTTAAAAAAATAAATGCTTCAATAAGAGCGATTCCATATAGATTTAAACAGTCCAATAAGGAGTCTGTCCCATTAATTTCTCCAGAAAAATATTCTGCAAGATGATTCAGTCTTTAAACGAAAATTTCAGTATCTTACCTAGCCTTACGGAATAAACGTAGACTCGAAGAAGCATATGGTGCATTTTATTACCATTCCCCACCAGCTTGAATCCTATGGTCTTTGGTTATTGCTTTTCTCCCTGTTACACAAGAACATTATAGTAACCATGTCTAGGATATTTGAGTGATGATGAAGATGTGCATTATCAATGTATGTGGAAGGATACCAAGCAGTTGGACAGTGGTGACACACTGAGAGGAAAACTGAGAGAATAAATGCTGCAAAGTGTAACAGCAGCGGGGAATCATGAGCGCAGTGCGAGTGAAGAAATCCAAGGAGGAAATCAAAATAAGTAAGTAAAAGCAGACACTGGTCTGTGTCTTTTAATCAAATCCCAAAAGCCAAAACACTGCAAAGTGATAAAACTGTGGCCATTTAATGAATGCAGGAATCTCTGTGTTCACTCAGTCAATGTTTATATTAACTGTGGTTGAATTCGTTGGGCATGCACATTAATCTTGGAGAAAGAGGAAGTTAGAAAGTGCATTTAGAAAAAATGTAAGATGCAGGACAATTCAGTACCTAATTGTTTTATATTTTAGATAAGGTAAAATTATCTTTATATTTAGTAATATTTTGGTATCTTGCACAAAACTAAACTAAAAAACATCATGTTATTGACTAAACTGAATTTTAGGACTGCATAAAGGACTTGCATTGCATTCATGGCATGCAATGGTCTTTTGAGAGGTTCTATATTTTGATCACACTTCTTCTATCAGACTTGATACATTAATTTAATAATTTCCTTAACCCACATTCAAGATGAAAATTACAGTTTGAATTACATTGTTAGGAAATAAGAAAATGCAGTGAATTGCTAATATCAATACTTACTTGTCCAAAAGGTAGATTTCTCATGAAGATGAAAAGGTTAGTTAAAAAAAGAATAAAAGTTGCCAAACAGTCATCTCATAATCTTCAGAGAAATTTATTCAAATTCTATCTGTAGAGTATGGATTTTCAGTCCATAAAGTATAGAAAATATAGTTTCCTTGTTTTTCTTGACAAAATCATAATATTGATCATTAGAAAGTTGTTCAGGTTTATGCCTTACATATTTTAGCAATGTGTGGTAATTTGAGCGTTTTAAGACCCAAATTCAAATACAGCATTTTGTTTACAAATTTCAGCCAGTAAACTAGGCAATTTACCATTTGTTTAAAATATTTGAAAAGTAGATGAAATTGGAACTGTAAAATATTTTTTCTGCTTGTCATCTAACTTATGTGTCCATATGGTTGGATATAATTGAAAAAGTTTTTGACATAATTACTCAGCTAAACTATCATCTATGCATGAACATGAGAGATTATATTGAATGATTAGAAGGCTGACAATTATCATTTGCTGATTTCGAAAGATAACTGAACCCAGTTAACTGCAGCTGCATTGTTACAAGGATCTGGAAATTTAAGTTTAGTAGAATTTCTGTTTTTAAACTGTTCTTTTTATTTAACCAGTACTTGTTATTATCTCTCTCATATCACTGACCAATTGACAAGTAAACTGAGAGCTGAGAATAAGCTGTTACCTCCAGCAAACCAAAGTAAGTATCTGTATAGAAGTTTAGAATTTTTAGTATGCCTCCAATTGGTTATTTTTCTTTGAAATCCATCTAATATTTTATTGTCATTTAATCCAAATGTAAAATAATTCCTATTGTATAGCTGTATTTCACAATGTTTTATAATATGTAACATTTTTGTGAAACAGTGAAATAGTTTATTTATTTTGTATTTCAGAGTATTAAGGAAAGAACTCAGCACATAAAAATAGCCTGAAAAACTCACACTGGGCAAATAAGTGGTATTTATGTTACTCTTTTGTTTTATCCTTGTCTGGGTATTTATCCAATTGACACTTTCTATTTTTGTTGATGAAATGATTATATTCTTTCCATCTTGACGTACTCTCATTCTTTACATATCTGAACAATTGTTATATAGTTGAAAAGACTTTGAAATTATTTTCTCTCCTATTCTTCATGTGATTACACTCATTCTGTCTACCCTACATAGCTGCTAAAGCCTCAAGAAATTTTGCCACGCTCTGACTCCAGATCTTGGCCGTCCTTTAGAATAAATGTAATTAAACCTTTATTAGTGCATCTTCTTTCTTTTAACTTTTTAAGCTTCTTTGATGAAGAAAGGATGCACACATGCACACACACACGCATATATAAACTTTATTAGGCTCATTTTTATGATGACACAAGTAATTGTATATATTTATGAGGCACAATGTGATAATGTATACAATATATAATGATCAAATTAGAATAATGAACACATCCTGCTTCTTAAATGTTTCATTTTCTTTCTACTGGAAAACTACAAACTCATCTCTTACAGCTCTCTACAAAGAATACAATAAATTGCTATGACCTGCTGTGGTGAAGAGCATTAGAATTCATTCCTCCTATATAATTGTATTTTAAAGCACACTATTCATAACTCCAATAAATTGTAGTTTCTTCAAAGAGTAGTGCCAGCCTCTGCGATACAGATTTATGTTATATAATATTCCACCACTTGAAATTTATTATTACATCAAAAAAACATATCACACCTTACAGGAAAAAAATAATTATTTCAAACTCAAATGCAAGTCAAATTTATTAATACCCAAGGCTAGATAGCAGTTACATCTGCTAGCTCCCAGAAGAGCACGGTACTGACTTGTGTGACTTTCCACCCATCTGCAGTCATTAAATGCAAGTAATAAACATGAATATTCACCAAAGCACATATTAGAATTAGTGCAATAAAATTAGTGCCACTTGCATTCACAGCAGATTTTAATGCCTTAAATTCTATTAGAGACCTAAAAAATAGTTTAGCATTGATATAATATACCATTAGGATGTAGAAAGCAGAAATGGAATTCCTGTGATGAGGTGGACTCAGATTTGACAAGATCTGTAACGCTGACACAAACCATATTGAAAAGGGCTTGACCTGTATTTCCTTATATTCAAATGCTTTCACCAAGAAAGTGAATTTCTCAGCAACTTTCATTACTGGAGGTTTTAAAGTCAAAGAGAAAAATAAGAGATAAAAATTAATTCTCAGATTTCACACTTGAAGAGCCAAACTATGATTTAGCTTTTGTGAAGAGATGTTTTGCGCATATGACTTTTCGTTTCATCGACAAAAGTTCTGCTTAAAAAGTCAGTATTTTCAAGATTTTTTTTTATTTTCAGATATATATTAACTTAAACTAAACTAAATACATTTCAATATTTAAAAAGTGTGAAGTTACAAGAAAAGATACATAGCTGAATCTCATCAGAAATTGAGGAAGATGAACGAAGACAAAAGAGGGTAAATGTGTTACTCTGATGGAAGTAACTTGGAATTGAAATTTAATCAATGGCAAATATACCCTTTTGTCAAGAGTTTGCATGTCTTGAGATTTTACCTGACTTGCAATCTAACAAGTTAATCCAAGAGAGTTTATTAAAATTTGACAGAGGATCTGAAACACTAGGATCAGAGACAAAAAATGGTTTATCACACATAGTAAGAGGAGCAGAGTATCTGCATTTAATGTAATGATTTCCCAACACCTAATTTCTCAGGAAAATGAAGAGATATTATCTATGCATGTAGAACTATCTATCCAGAGAGTGAAATTAAGTCTAACTTTGAAAGTTGGAAGCAAGCATTCCTTTTACTTCCAAGGGTAGCAATATCTCTGTTTTAGGCTATTAGACACAAAATCTCAAAAAGATGTTTCAGGAAAAAAAAAAAAAAGGTAAGTGCTTTTCCAATGAAGACATACAGAAATATTGAGATATATATAGAAAATCCTTCCCCAATACCTCTGAACCTACGCTTCAAATTCTCCAAGCTTAGGAAAAGAAAGTAAACATGTAATCCCTGGTCACACAGTGAAGGACAAGAAAACTGTTACTTCGAAAAGGAGAAACAGAAAAATTTTCCAAAGTTCTCAAGGTGTCTTCCAGATATAAGTTTGCCATAGTTTATCTTCATAGTTCTCTTTGCCTGACAGGCGTATACAAGCCCCAAAAGGTGCCTTTGGTCAAGGAATTACTAACTGAAATAAACCATGCTGAATTCTCTATCTTTCTGCTACAGATTAGAAGGTATAGTCATGTTACAAGAGAAAATAGTAGTTTCACATCTCTCTTTTCTACTTCTCTTGCCAATGAGTCATACATGTTTGAATTATAATCTATTCTGCATAAACACTAATAAATCAAAATCCCTCTAAAAATTTAGCAATCTATCTTAGGAGCAAAAATTTGTAACATCTAGATATGGCTCAACCTAGATAACACTTTTAATATTATTATTAAGTCACTTCAAAATTCTCTTTTAACCCTAACTTAGAAGAGCTGGCTAAACAGCAGACTTTTAGTTGAAAGTCCAGATGAAAACTATTGAAGAAAAAAATATTGAAAGTCAAAAGTTATGTTAACTGTAATGGAATGATAACAGTTGAATATCATTCACAATTGCAGGTGTCACGTACAAAACAAAATATTTGTTCCAAATCACAATATTTTACTGGTTGAGCTGCCAGAAATTCTTCTATGAGCACACATAGAATTATTCAAGTGTTTCATGTCACACAGAGTAATAATGAAAATGCCCAGGTTAAAAAAGTCTGAATACTCACCAATTATAATGCATATTTAGATATACCACTATGATATACTTGGGCCATAATAATTAAGATAATATTTTAATAAAAGATTACTCAAGAATTTGGACTTTGTGAAAAAGAAATAGTGTTTTAAATTCTTCTAAGAAATCCTTCTGGTTCTAAATGAGTACAAAGGAAATTATATAGTCTTAGTTTATTTTAACGCCTTAATATTTTTGTCATCTGATAAAATTATGTGCACTGCATTATTAAAGTCTGTGAATATTTATTTATTACAGAATATTTCAGCTTTCAGAGTTTTATGATGTCTCATAATAGCACAGCTTCAGTAAATCAGTGAAGATAAGATTGTAAATTTTACAGGTGCAGCTTATAAATTTCCAAAACAAGACTGGTGTAAAAACATATTGCCTACATGTAGTAAAAGGAAATTGTTAAACTTTGATTTATTAGACAGTGGCAAAAGCACTTATTGTACTTCTGACTGTGTTTATTCAATATTATCAGGTATGTTATTTTGTTTTTAATGTGAATTCATATCATCTAACATTTTAAAATATAAAAAGCTATTTTCTTAACGAAATTTAGCAAACTTATTCTGTAGTTAAAGTCAGCCTGGTGAAATACCAGATTCTATGAACTTTAAGGGAATATAGTTTATCTCTCTTTTCAACGATCTTTCTAAAGCGTAGAGTGTACAGTGTAATTGTAGCAGTACCTGGTGAATATGATAATGGCACTTCATGTACAAAGAAGAACATTGACACATTACATTTTTGTCCTTTGTTTCCTGCACCCCAACTGAAACAATAGTGAAAGAAGAAAATGTGCAAAAATACAAAGATAATGAAAAGAGGCTAGTTGACAACTTTCAGTGAAAGTTGGACAGAAGAAAACCATACAATAACCTGCATTTTAGGATGAAAATCATTCAAGTATAACTGACTATCTCAGGGTAAAGAAGTTTGAATAACGAGCAAAACAATTAATGTCACTTAACTTCAGAAATCCAAACAAATTAGGAGTCTGTTAATGACAAAGGGTGAGATGTAGGGGTTAGTAGTATATACTACGGTGTAGCAGAAGTTGGTGTAAGAAAGTAGAGGGGAAGTTATGCCTTGTGTAGCACACTAGGAAGGTAGGAAATGTCTTCCTTAATTCTATCAAAAGACTTAGAGCTGAGGGTGGAGACTGGGAATAATTTGTAAAATAGCTGGTGAAAAATAAAAAAACTGAGTGGTGATAAACCTGGTCACTGTGCTTTACTCAGTTCTCATAAATTCTGAAAGATGTTAAAGCTGTCCCATAACTCTCCATATACTACGCCCCTATACAAGCAGAAGATGACAGGATTTCTCCTCTGGGTGAACTGGCCTAAAAGACTTTGGAAGAAAGAAATGACATTTCATTGTTCCTCAATGAAAGAGCTGGCTCTCCTGTGACATGGTTTCATCAGTGGAAAACCCTGAATGTAACCAAAATTTTCAGTGACCTTCATGTGGTTATTTCAGTGTCTCATTCTTTGGTATGAATTAACATCATTTTCTATGAAGTTGGAAAAAATTCTCTAAAATATATTTTTTAAAGAGGGAGCCAAAACTAGTTCAGGGAGAAAGAAAAGCAAATTCATGAGAATTTACAACTATATAGAGAGTGAAATACTCATTTGTATGAAAGTGATTATAATACAGTTGATTGTGTATCTGTTGACTCTTCATCCGTGACTCAACCAACCATGAATCGAAAATATTTGAAAAAATGAACATTTAAAGGCTTTCCATTGCTGTTGTTACTTAAATAATACAATACATCAATCATTTACATAGAATTTACACTGAATTAAACATGATAAGTGGTGATGATTTGAAGTATACCAGTGGATATGTGTAAGTTATGTAAAATTCTATGCTGTTTTCCAAGGAAATTGAGCAACTGTGGATTTGGATAACCACAGAGAGTTGTAGAACTGATTCTCCATTTCTATCAAAGGATGAATATGTGTGTGCGTGTGCACGTGTTTGTGTGTGCATGTGTATTGTGTACTGTAAGATTACAAAAGTGAAAAAACTTTCATAACAACTAATATGCCATTTTAAAAAGAACATTCAAAAGAACAAGATTGTACTCCTGGATATTGCCAGAAATAAAATAGGTAATTAAACATAGAAAATGTAAGTGACAAATTATTCCTAAAAATATGGAAAAATTTAGACTATTAAAATAAAAGCACAAACAAGGAAGTCATTACAGAAATACAAACAATGTGAATAAGAAGACAGAAGAATGTTCAAGCAATTGAGTTAATTAAAAGAAAATTTCTCCCCAGCTGGACATGGTTGTGTATGCCTGATCCCAGCACTCCGTGATAGGAGGATGCCAACTTCCAGTCCAGTAGGGACAAATTAGCAAACTCTTGTTCTAAAAGAATAATTAAAAACTGGGATGTAGCTCAGTTTAAAGGATGGGTTGAATTCCAAGTTCTGAGGGAACAAATTGACTCCCAATAAAGTAAAATAAAATAGAATAATTTTAATTAAGTCAAAGAATAGAGAAAAGTTGAATATTCTGGGTCCGAGAAACATTATGTGCAAAAGATCCAAAGCTCACCAGAACTTTCAAAAGCAATGCTGAGAACTAGAAGAAAATAAAGCAAAATTTTAAAGGGATGTGACAATGTTATTTTCAATTTACACCTCTGGATCCAGTCACATTACACTTCATGAAAGATATAAGGATAGCTTTAGGCAAACAAAGCCTCAAAAGTATACCAGAGCAGAGAAAGAAAAGGCTGAATTCTTTAGGTTTGGTGGGACACAGGACATTAAATGTGTCAGAAATTTTGTAGTTTGGATGGAGATTTGCACACTGAGTTCAACTGACGTCAGAGATAAGGAGCATGTGTTGAAATTATTTACTTCAGGGTGAAGAGTAGGAAAAGGATGTAGAAAGAAACCAAAAGAATCACTAGTGGAAATGATTTCATAAATAAAATGATGTGCAAAATTATTAATAAAACCAGAAACAGTGGCATAGTAAAGAAGATAAAGTGTATCTGTGCTTGTGTTAGAGGATGAAGGTGGGAATAAGTTGGAAGATAAAAGCATAAGAGGAAAAACAAGTCCTTTATTGCTGTTAATAACAAGCAATTTCTAAACCTGATTATAGGCAACAGTATTATTAATCTGCTACTTAGTTAAAGGACTTGTTACCAAAAATAATGGCGACAGATATACTATCACTACCTGAAAAAAGTGACAGTATTTACAATTTTCACCTTTTTTGTTTTTCTCCAGAATTCACTAATACTTTATTTTATTAGAACAAATAAAGTTTTGTCAAAAATAATTCATGCAAATGTTTAACTAGAAGGTATTAAATTTTAAACCCACTACACAGACAGCTGGACTGTAGCTGTAATTTCGGATGAAATGCATGTCCCATCAAAACCAGAAGAGCAAACACAGGAGATGGGAAGCAGGATGCGGGAATCTCTACCTGCGGAAAATAATATTTCTGTTTCAAATCCTGAAAAATAATGATAAATTACCAAAGATAAAAGATACAAGCAGAATCATGAAAAGACAAACATTTCAGTAAGCCAAATTTCAAATAGGGTTAAGTTATAAATATATACAAATAATTTTATATAAGTTTACAGAATCCTCTGCAGCTATCTCTGGACAATGTAGAAAAACATAAGCCCATCAGCCAGGAGACTTTTTAAAAATAACAAATTGTGTAAAGTCTCTTACTGTCCCAAAAGACAAACAAACTTCCATTCCCAGGAATTTAATTAAATATAATGTGAAGAAGTATAGCCTTAAGTTGGTATCAAGCTATACATTAATTCTGTAGGAATAGAATTTTAAGTGGGCTTTAAGGATACAAAAAATGACAAAGGATCGCCATTTAAAATAACAAGCACAAATAAAGCCTATATATGAAAGCAAATGAAAGAAGGACACAGTGATTAATAAAACAATTAGCAGGTGGTGTGAGGGTTTGTTTATACAGTAGTCTCCCTTTATTGTTGAGAGTTTCAAGACCACCTACGGTATCTGAAACTGAGGACACCAATAACTCTTTTGTACTGTCAGGTTTCCTACACATATGTAACTCTGGTGAGCTTTAATTTTAAATTAAGAGGTCATGAATTTGACCTCTGGTACAAACAAAACAAAACAAAAACAAACAAAAAAACCTGCCAGGCTATTCTACATATATTGTACATAAAGGACATTGTAGTATATGTCAATTCAAGAAGAGTGAAAAGAAAGAGTGTAATGAAATGTATTTATGGATATTTATGGATATAAATTTCAAAACCTAATACATTTTTGGAATAACAGATTTGAGAAAGAATAAATGATCATAGCGACATATTATATATATATATATATATATATATATGCACATATATGTAACTTTCTCCTCACAGAATCTACTCTTTTCACATCTATCCACCAAATATTTTCAAGGCAATGATGTGACAAGGAATCCTTCACTGAGGTCTCTAATAGAATTAAGATGGTGCCTATCACATGTTCCTAGCTAGTCCAAACAATCTGTAGGAAGACCAAAAGGATGAAACATTATAAGCCTAATAGTGAAGTGGCAGTAAAAACGTTTTCAAATATTAATGCTCACTTGGCTTTGGGGAATGGGATGGAATATCAGCAGACTCAAAGATATACCACAAACATTGGATATCCTGAATTGTCAACTTACCAACCTGAATGAACACAGACATAAATATTAACATTGTTTTAAAATTCAGGAGTCCAACTTTTTAAAGGCAGAAAAGAAGTTATGCATTTTTCCAAAGAGACTATTTGCTAAAGACTTTTTCAGAACGTTGCCGAAGATTAGATTCCAAAGAGAACAATGAATTAGAAAACGACTCTCAGAATGTAAAGCTTCCCCATAATGGAGAAGTTTGACATTTGTCCAGAAGGAATGGATAAGTGAAAGTAGACATTTACTTGGATAATCATCCTATTCATCCTTTATTCAGTCATATTCCTACTAAAATCATCACATTTTAGATAATGTGCGGGTGTGTTTGTGTTATGTTTGTATATGTTTGTGTGTGTATGGTGTTTGTTTGGCATGCAACTTATGTTTTCAGAGCAGGAGCTGTATTCAACAGGGATATAATGTAAACTCTTATATTTCTATAATGTTATTACCATAAAATCTTATATTTCAATTTGGACACTTGATCCTTTATACATAATTTGATACAGGGTGAAGACATTCTGCATGTGTGCAAATTGTGGGTAATTTTGCTGAAGAAGGTGGACTTCAGGTAGGTTGACTGTATTAATCACTGATTTGTTACTCCACAGCCTTACCTTTGACATTTGACTTTGTAGTTGAGTTCACTGTTAGGGTGTGTTCTATATCCTGCACTCTCCTTTGAATTTGACTGTACTATTCACATTGGCTTCATTTAGATAACTCCTGCTTTGTGACTGAAGACAATGAGTGTTGTGGTATTTTCAGCTTTCTAACTACTGTCTGGGTTTATTCCAAGCTTAAAAACAGACAGGCGCTCGATAAAATTTTGTGTTTTTTTATGACTGTACTTTTATTCCTAATGATAAACTCTTTCATGGCCTTCTATCATTCTATCTAACTTGAGAGACTAAAGATGAGAAATAGCTTTACTTTCCAAGGCAGAAAATTTTGATTCCTTTATATTCCTTTCAAGTTCTTTTACTAACATCCTCATTTTTTAGAGTTTACTTTTCTTTGCATTGCATTATTTTCAATTAGGAAGAACCCTGATTCATTATCATGTTGTACAGATTTCTCTTAATTCAAATTCAAATCTTCATTAGGTATGTTTTATTAAGTCTTCATAGGCAATGATTTTACCAATATTTCATCAATGGATGATGGAGATGGTCAATTTTCAGTCTTTTTAGTAGTACAAACATTTTTCTAGTTTGAAGATGATATCATGCATTCTTATATTTTTAAAGTAATATGTTAGTACAATAAAAGTAACTTTTTGTAATAATAAAACTTAAAACTGACATAATTTACAGGTGTTTTATGTTAATGTGCAAAATTAATAATATATTTTTGTGTATCAAAAATATAAAGATCATCAAGTGGATATGGAACAAAATTCTTAAAAGAGAAAAACTGTTCAGCTTTTTTGTTTCATACATCTGTGAAAAATTATTCAGCATCTCAAAGAAAAATCAAATTATAATTAGTCAATCAAAAATAAGATTATCATGAATAAAATGTAGGTGTGGTAAATATTCCAGATGATGTTATAAAATTATTCACAGATTACTAATGGGAGAGAGAAATTGTTTTTGTTGTTGTTGTTGTTGTTGTTTAGAGAAAAACATGGCAATAGCAAATGCAAAATTTCACTTAGTGATTTCCATTGTATTTGTTTTACCTATCATTCAAAATAATCAGGAAAATGAGTAGAAAACTTTCATAGCAAAGTTGCTTATAAGAGGGAAAAGGTGAAATCCTGGTATTAAGTGTCCCCCAACAGTAAAATGTGTCATTTTGGAATCTTGCATACAAAATTTTAACATATTAATGCATTGAATTATATCTGTTTCCCTCCTCCTCTTCCCCCCTCTCTTCCTTCCTTCCTCCTCCTCTTCTTCCTTCTTTTTTTTTTTTTCCTGCAGATGGAACTCAGGGCCTTCACACTGAGCTACATCTCTAGTCATTTTTACCTTTCATTCTGTAAAAGAGACTCACGGAGTTGCCAATGCTGACTTCGAACTTGCAATCCACCTTCCTCAGCTTCCTCATAGATGGGGTTGGAGGCCTGTGCCAACACACCCCGTCCAAGCTGATATTTTAAAAACTAGTTTGTCTCTTTTTCCTTTTGCAACAGGAGAGGCAATGTCTCAAAAGGAGTTGTGGTGTCACACAGACTCAGCGCTAACATGACATACTGTGGTGCTGTAACTCACCCATGAATACTTTGCAATGTGAGAAATAAACTTTTGAGTTATAAGCCACTTACGCTGCCCATTTGTTATCACTGTATAACATAGCCTAAGCTGACTGATACGATTCATGGGAATGATGAAGCAGATATTTTAAAACCTAGTGACTTCATTATAGGGGAAATTAGAAACAGACGATAGGAAAACACTCTAGGTGATTCTGGCTCATCTGTGTTATTTTAATAACTTAAAACTGGAAGCAAATATTATACCATGTTAGTATTTTGTACAACTATATAGAATACATCTCAACATTTATTAGGCTGTGCATTTCTGAATATTTTAATTATCCATAGGAAATTATTTAATAAATATACCAAAACAAAGCAAAAAAAATAGATGCATGAAGTCCCAAGTAGCAGCATAGAGTATCATTTGTCATCAATTTTTTACTGTAGTGACATCTTCTAATGAAAAGAAATTATTTTCTTTTATCTGCTTTAGTGAAATAAATTATATTTCTGTTGTCGTGAACCAATTAGAATTTTGAATTACATACTTTTTAGTAATCTAAGTAGCAATTTAAAAAATGAAAGCAAACTTGATAG
This sequence comes from Dasyprocta punctata, assembly GCA_004363535.1. NCBI lineage: Eukaryota > Metazoa > Chordata > Mammalia > Rodentia > Dasyproctidae > Dasyprocta > Dasyprocta punctata. Next base: position 4,803 of record RJWM01008119.1, on the reverse strand, counting down.
TTGAGATACATTGTATTTTGCCAACTCAGAATGAGACAGTCAAGTGTTTTCATTTCACACTCATTATTGAAAAATGTCATTATGTAAAATGGTGTAAATATTAGGTAAATTAAGGCTATTATCTTTCAAAAAGACATCTATTCACTACTAAGTTTTCTAAAAGCATTAATATTAAAAGTTGTTTTGACTGTTGTTATTGTTGCTAATCTGTCATTTTAATATTGTCTCATACCAATAGCAAGAGAACATATAAATATGTTATGTTCTATTTTCACAAAAATGTTAAAGCTATCACTCCTATACTAGGCACTATAAAAAAGGAATGATTATTTGCTGGCATAGACTTTCAGTTAATTCTTCAATAGATTCTGTTACTTTGGAAAAGAATCATAGGTTTGAAAAAGAATCATGTAAGACAATATGCTATTATATAAATGGAGACTTTGGTCAGTTCACACAACTAATCAGATATGGATTAGAAGTGTTTTCAGTAGTTAGGAGACTAGTCTATACTCCATTAGTATAAGAATAGAATTGAAATGAATGAATTTCTTAATCCATATTCATTTATACTCCATATTAATAACACCTTCAATGGACTGAAACCAGTCCAAAAATTCTGCAATTAAGTGTCATTAGCTGAATTCACTCAAACTGGGTCTTTAAGAGATTCTACTAAGACATTAACTTTCATTGAACATACTGTAATATTCTGAAGCTTAATGTTGAAATTATAAATGATATTTTCAGCCAAAAATTCAGTGGATTTTGTAGCTGGACAATCACATGTCGTGTAAGATTTTCCAAAGAAATGAGTGTATACAGTATAAAGTAAGGTAACAATGACCACAAATCAAAAATATAACTAAGTTTATCTTAAAAATACAGAAATGTAAAACATTTCAAAAGTCATGTTTAACTCTGGACAGTTTTAAAAAAATACAACAGTTGCAGTAGTACCAGGCATTTCATGTAGACACCACAATATCTAGAGAAAGAAATAAACTCTTTCTTCTCATGTCTCCTGGAAGAGAATTTCCATATAGATTCTCCAGCAGAACTGTCCCCTTTTGTCATTTCTCAAAAATTAGCTATGTAAGCCAGATGTGGTAGCACAAGCCTGAAATCTCAGCACTCAGGAGGCTGAGTCAAGAGGATCCTTGCAAATTCAAGACCATCCTGGGCTATGAAATAAGCTCAAGGCCAGCCTGAATGACATATTGAGATGCTTTATCAAAAAGACAAAAAGAAAAAAAAATTAGCTATATACTCATCTGTTCATCAATCACTGAAAAAGATACAAAATTATGACTGTCTCAGATTTATAAATTTTAAACTGGGCCTAGAATCACTACTGCACAGATATATACTTGGATAAACTGTGGTTCTGTTTACAGAGGTTTAATGGATTGGGGTTTGATAAATTGATGTTGGTCAGTAATGTGTAGTTTTGTACTTCACTAGAAGTTGTAGAAAAATGCAAACCAAAAAATTGGCAATAACAGCTCCTAAACAGAAAAATGTACACACGCAGGTATACAGGTGTGCATACCCATACACAAAACTGCTTAAGAGTTATTGTGATTAAAATAAAGTCACATAGTTATTTGAATCTGTTAAGAAAAGGACTGATACAAACCTGTGGTCTTTCAATTTTATCAGTCAGGACTCTCCAGAAAAACAGAATGATTGAGACACACACACACACGTACACGCATGAACACATAAATAAATGTATTTCCAAGAACTGCCTTGGATGATTGTGAGGTTGATAAGTCAGAAATATGCAGGACACATCTACAAGGTAGAATTTTAAAACAGGAGCTGATCTTGCAGTCTTAAACTGAATTTCTTCTTCCTCAGGGAAACCTCATTTTCTCTCTGAAGGCCTATCAGCTGATTCGATGAGGCCTTCTCACATTATCAAGATTAATCTCCTTCAGTTAGTATCTAGTGGTTGCAGATGATACTAACACCTACAAATTACTTTCATAGTACTTGCATTAGTCTTTGAATAATAAGTTAGTATAACTCAGCCCAGATGACACATAAAGCTGACGATCATACTTAGGTTTTAAGAAAGATGTTGATTTGTTTTCGAGTTCATCCTACAGGAAGTACATAATACATGAGTACACGCCAAAATACATAAAATCCTTTTCATATATATGTCTCATTTCTACTGATCAATGTACTATATTGACTATAATGTATTTTAATTTTAAAATAATTCATACATACAGATTATGATGTGCTAGATACAAGTGTACTAAGCATCTTGATTTTTTAAAAATCCAGTATTTTATCAAAATTGATATTGACTTATTCAATACATGATATAGATAAAGCTTACTCTAATCCTTCCACTTCATTTCCTCTTATTCAGATGAAGCTGCTATATTTCAGATGGTGTATTTCATTCATTTGGATGTTACATATTACAGAAATTATCATATAAACAGAACTATATATGTAGGATGATATGATGTGATTTAGTATAACTTGTTATCATATGTAAACATGTCCATGCAATATTTCTAAAATATCAGTTTTTTTCCAAAAGTAGTCATGTTGATACATGCAAGTTTGTTTGATTCACTTAAAAACTAAAAATTACTATTTCAATCTGTGACCTGGAAGACTCTCCCTAAACAACATTCATGGATCTGCCCATTTATCGATTACCACCAGGAATTACAGGAATTCTTTCACATATGCAGAGATTTTATCTTCTGAGTATAGCAACCATGTAACCTGAAAGACATACATTAAACAAAAAATGAACAATGCTTAGTAAGAGTTATGTTTTCATATATTTATTAATATCCCGTACAGTTTCCCTATTTGCTCATCTACATTTCGTAAATTAGATTGTTCTTGTGTTTACAAAATGTAGGAGGTGCTTTTACATTCTAAAGATTTAGTACTTGGTTAATCCTTTGGGTGCCACTTTTTACCCTTACGTCATTAATTCACCTGCACTTTTTTATGGGACACTGTGTGAAATAGGAACTATTTATCCATATCTGCAGGCAAAGATGCCAGCAACATTTATTGGCCAGACTACTGTTCATTCCTACTGAATCAATGCTCCTTCTTTCATATATCAAATTGCTATGTGATTTGGATCTCCTTCTGAGTTCTTAGTTATATTGAAGCTTTGAATCCCTTTGCAAATATCACCTGATTGTAATTCCTAAATCTTTACACTAAATCTCAACATCCGCCAGGTCGAGTGAGCCCTTTTCTCTTCCACCACAAACACAATTTTCTTATTCAAAATTATTGGTTTGTGTTTGGCTTTTTCTTTGTCCATATGAATTCTTGGATTGTAGTCTCTAATCCTAGACATGATTCTACAGGGAATTTGATTTAAATTGTAAACAATTCAAAGATAAATTGAGAAGAAAATTGACGTTATGCAAGTAGTTATTATCCAGTATAGTAGTATAGAATTCACTTGTATTTATATTATTTCTATGTACCCTAAAATAAATTTTAGAATTTTCTCCATAAAGTTCTAGCACATATTGTTACTGATAAATGATTCATAGGCTTCTAAATACAGTAAGAGTAAAGTTCTCAAACAGTACTTTTAATTTTATTCGCAGGTATAGCTGTGCTGTAAAGTGTATACCAAGGTACTTGTTGGGTGAGTTGCTGATGAAGCCTTTCTTGCTGGCTTGGAGACAGCTACTCTCCTTCTAAGTACTCTCCTGGGTTTTCTTCAGTGCATGCATCAAGAAAAAGCAAAGATCTTTCTCCCTAACTATGCAGCCAGTAATATCATTACAAGGGACCTATCCTCATGCACATATTTAACTCTGCCTCCGAAGGCCTATCTCCAAATACTATCATATTGGGAGTTAGGACATTAACATAGGAATTCTGTGGGGATACAAATTTTCAGTTCATGATATTCTACCTAGTATTTCTAAAAATTAACAACTTCCAGAAGGGCAAAATAAATTCCTTACTTTCAAATAATCCCTCCAATCTTCACTTGTTTGAGCATCAGCTCTGAATTCTACATTCCAAAATCTAAACTGAAGCAATGTCTCAGGTAATTTTGAGTACTATAACTAACTACATAACCAAAGTGGCTTAGAGATAACAGAAATTTATTTGACATAGTGGTGGAGGCTGAGAAGTCTAAAATCAAAGCCCTGGGTCATTGGTGTCCTGTGAAAACTCACTTCCAGCTTAGATGTGCTATGGTGAAGGCTGGCTTGATATCCCAGGGCTTGATCTTATAATCATAGTTGAACAAATTCCCCAAAACCCCACCTCTTAAACTATGATTTGTCATGAAAATATACAGTGAATGCATAATTTTTTAAAAGTACTGCAGCATAAGTGACATTGGTGTTAATTTCCCTTAAAATACTCCTGCTTGCTTCCAACACATTTATCCATCATCCCTGCCACTTTCTGAACGAAACCAAAGTTCTCTTTTGTGAATGTCTTTACAAGTTATGATAAAATATTGTGAATGCTACTGCCTAGCAAAATTTAATAAAAAGGAAGACTTGTAAAAACCTTCTTCTCTGCCATTCACTGAATCTGTCCCTGCACAACTTCTGGCTCTTCCCCAAAGTCACAATGACCGTGAAATGCAAATGTTTTGAATTGATTCTGGATGTTAAGGTAGACATGACAGCACAAGTAAAGACACTGAGAGAAAAAGACTTTCAAAACTGCTTCAGAAAGTGGCAAGAATGATAGGATAAATATGTTGGAAGAGACAGAGTATTTTGAGGAGGTTTAATGGAAATTCTCTTTCACAGTAACTAACATTTTTAA